>VDFB02255501.1:0-105796 GCA_007258455.2 Sequoia sempervirens | reverse complement strand
GAAATCCCATACCTAGTTGAAACTCCTGAACATACTTGTCATTGTCCAGGCCACAAACAAAGGCCATCATTGAGAAGACATACTGCATGTCCGCGGGGAAAGCATTGTGTGCTGCCAGAATCTATGGTGGGTTTTTCATATCTTCCCTGGGCCTTTTGGTTTCTTTGTTATAAAAATCCAGAGCAAGATCTTTACCTCTTGAATATTTGTCTCCTTTTTCTGGAGTGAATGACTCCATTTTTTCTACTCTAGAGCCCCTTTTGATAGGTATGCATAACATATCCCAGATAGCTTCCACATTGATGTTAACTCTCAACTTTTGGTCTTCAATGGCACCGGTACTTGGGTTAAAATGCTTAATTCCCTCATCGACTAGTTCTGGAAAGTGATGTACAAAAGGAACCATCTACTATGGAAGCCTGTTGAACCATTGCTTATACACCAAAGATTCCTGATCACTGTTCTTCTTCATTCTCTCGCAGGCTGCCTCCCTAAGAGTCTTAGGGTTCTTTTCGAGGATGGGATCATGAATGTTATCCCATTCTTCCTTTATTTGGCTCTGGTCCCTATGAGTTTTTTGATTTTCCACGGCCCGCGTGTGAATCCACTTTGGCTTCTTTGGTATCCATGTGAAGCATAGGAGGTATCACCAAAAATATTTTTCATGTGCTGCACACATGGTATCAAATAAGCTTTGAGTCATATCTATTCTTGCAATGAATTTTAGACTCAAATACCAATGCATTGGCTCATCACAAAAGAACATTACCGGTAGAGAACAAATTCCGGTAAATGAAGTAAACTTCCCATACAGTTGTCACCATGTCGATATCAATGAAAACACAAGAACAACCAATACAAACCATCCACACTTCATGCTCTTGTTGCAAGGTTCCATAATTCCAACAAGATTCTGCCATCACATCTGGGAGGCACGAAAACCTTAAGATCGACTATCAATTCGTTGATTTTCAACACTTTCAGTTGGAGATCGAGGCTAAAAGTTTTGGATTGTACATGGCAATATGGGTCATCAAATCATCTGCAGGGTCTACGTCAGTGTTAGTCAGCATCTATATAATATTCTTCTTTTGCGTCAGATTATATCATTCGTTGCATCATCTCTACATCAACATTGTACCCTCATTCTTTTTGACGTCCTTCCTATCAAGTCCGTCAACATCATCCTCTTTGTGGTTAGATTTGTCAAATCCAATCGCCTAGTCTACATTATCATTTTCCTCCTGTGTTCTAATTGTCGGTTGGTTCACATTTATTAAAATGCAAGTTTTTTTTAATAATAAACTTTGGATTAAAGTTTCTTTTGTCGAAATATATTTTTAGTTGACCAAGTTTTTTTAATCTTCTGATAGCCCAAGTTTAAAGCGACAAGATGATGCCTGGGTGGTGCGGCCTTTGGCCTATCGACCTATCACTAGTAGCGGGCGGGAGCCACCACTCTACCATTGTCACTGGGTGACATTTTTTTAAACTCTTTTCTATAATGATGGTCATATGGGAAAACATGAGCTTGGCTCTAGGGGCTAGTTTTTTTTACCTCAATTAGCCTTCATATGCCTCAAACAAGTGCTTTTTTATTTTGCATGATTTTTGATCAAGATGGTGAAATTTTGTAAATGAAATATTGTTTTGATTATATGTGAAAAATGGGTTTTGAAGGGACCTGAAACCTTTTACAACTTAAGATACAAAATTCTACTTAAAAGATACTACAATAGAACACCAACAATAGACCAGGACCCAAAAAAAAAAACAAAGAGAGTGTTGCACGAGAGATAAAACAGTAAACTATCAACAACACCCATCAACAACAAAATGACAAGACAATAGGAAATAAAATGAGACCCAGTAGGAAATAGACAACAGTCAAAAAAGAGAGCACAACACTATTTCATATTGCTTAAGGTGTTGGCCACCTCAAGCTCCTGACTTCTATGCATTTCAATCATGTCCAAAAACTCTTTCTTCTTAGCTTTGAAGGACTTATTCCATTCAACAGACCCTCTAATATCAGGGCCTTTACCATCATCTTTCACACCTTTTTTTTCCTTTACCTTTGGCAAAGTGATCTTTCTCCATTAATTCAGAAAAATACAATTGGTCCTCCTTGAGCTAACTAATTTTATGGAACAGGACTTCGCATTGTTCTTCAATGAAATGCGACACACATGGAGAAGCTTCTTTATGTCCGTATTAGTATCCAATATCTTGGCTTCTAAACCAGCCAATCATTCTTCACACAAAGATTTGAAGTCATGGACGGAACCCTCAAGGTCCACAATTCTGTTGACAAGAATATCCAACATCGAGCCTTTCAAAATATTCTTCAAGTTCTCCTTCAAACCCCTTATTTTAATGTTAATCTTGTTAAAATCTTGAAGAGTCCACTTAGCTAACTTAAAATTTCTAGTGGCCCCAACCCTAGCCATGTCCAGCAGCTCAAACATTGAGGTAGAATCATCATTGAGATAGGAAAAGTCCTTGGAAAAGGGATTTACCTTTAGAGGCTCCGACTTAGCACTCTTCTTCTCAACATCCTCCTCATCTTGACCCTTATTCTCGTTCTCCAACTCCACATTGGGTGCACTATGAATCGGGGAGTCATCAATTTCCATTGCCTTTTCATTAGAAACCTTCTCCTCATAGATTAGCTTGGTGTCCTTTACTAAATATTTTGAGGCCTAGTTCTTCAATTTGGCAATGCGTTTGGATTCCCTCCTCAGATTATCCTTGGCCTCCATAGTTAACACATTCTCCTACAAACCCTCTTCATTACCTCCACCTTCGGCTACTCCCTGGCCAACAATCAAATCCACATTCCTGGGAGGGGACTTGGTTGAGCCCACCTCTGTATCCTCACTGTCAAAAAGAACAAGGCGCTTAGCTGCCCAATTGCTTTTAAGGCTACCTTTCTTCCTCTTTTTCGAGGAGGTAGTCACAGGGGATGGGGAACCTTCTTCATCCTCTTCATTCCACTCCTCTTCATCAAAAATACTAGTATCCAGCAAGATGAGCCAGAAGCTTTGCTCAAAATATTCTCCTTGCCCTTAATCATAGGGGCAGGAAACAGATATTTAACATGCTCCATGATTAAAATAATGAGACCCTCATGGAGGACTGAAGACCTATTTTTTAAATGAGCATAAATAGAAACCTCCATGGTAGACAATAGAAAAAATGAAAAGGACACAAACAACCCATGCCTAAAATGATTTAAAAGAGTGAAATGGTGGCCAAGGATTACAGTGAACCTACCTTCCAAAATCACATAATGCATTATCACCTCTGCAACATTCGCCCATATCTTCTTGAGGGACTTGCGCTCATAACCCCAACTTTCCATCTTAACCAGTTTTTTCCATTAGTTGTCTTTGAAGAATTGGGCCATCGATTCCTCATTACTCTTCTTGTCCTTCTAGAACTTATAGCAAAGCATCGACATCCCAATCACAGTAGCAATCAACTCTTCATTTACATCCACTACTAGGCCCTTTATCTGGAGCTTGTGGTTATGCCAGTAGGAAAGAAATTCCACAGAGGAATTTGGGTCATGCCCATGCAATCTTTCTAAACACAACGTAAAATTACCATGGTGGAGAATATTCCATAGCTTCCTCTTCTTCCTCAGGCCCACACAGGAGTCATCTCTTGAAACACCAAAAGAAGAAAAACCTTGCGATAATCGCTCAACTGATAGCCAACAAGCCAAAGAAAACCCACAAAACGTGTGAGTCAGGAATTGGTACTAAAGATTAAATGAAACCACTGCATCAACTTAGCCAATGCCATCATTTCTCATTAAGATCCTAGCTTTCTTAGGAAGGAGAGAGCCCTCCTCCCACACATAATACTCATTTAACCTGACAACCTCATTGGAAAAAAAATCAGTCAGTGAATTTCCTTCTCGAAAAATGTGAGACGTAGGTCTCTTCACAAGAACTTAACATGATTATAGTATCTTTTATTAACTGATCCACATTCCAACTAGGCTTATGGTTTCCACGTAGATAGTTGATGATATTTAAATAATCACCTTCAACCCATATTTTGGAGTAACCCCTGTCCACAACATATTTTATGCTAATAAATGCATCCTCCACCTCAACATAGTGATTTGTCTGATTTCCCAATAGGAGTGCCACCGCGCCTAAGAGTCTCCCATCCTCATTCCTCAATACCCCACACATCTTGTAGGCCCAGGGTTACCCTTCATTGCCCCGTAAATGAAATGTTGTTGGAAAGCTAGAGATGTGTATTTTCTAGTGGTATAGGTGATTTTTCATAATTTTGTTGTTTGGTGGCATTTATTTCTGGTTGAAGTTAGATGCTATTTTATGGCTTCGGAGCTCATAAATTTTTGTCATGATCTCTGATTTTCATGATTCTTACAACACTAGAAAGGTATTGAGGAGATCTACATTTCCATACATGAACTTTGGTGCAATTTTAATCTTTTCATTTCATTTAAGTTCCAAATCATTTCTTAATCAACTATTACTTCATAGATTCTAGAGTTGTGCCAATTTACAAGTTCTCTAGTGTTCCTTGGCATTGGGTCTGCTATTGCTTATCATGATTTTGACATGATTCCTTGAGTGACTCTAATATGGTTTCTAGTAAAAAGATGTATCTTTCCTTGCTTGCCAGATTCAAGATTCCAATGTTACTCCACAAGTGTGCTTCCAATGCTTATTTGTAGTAGGTTATCTCATTATGGGGGGCTTGCATGATCTCTCTTATCATCCTTTGTGGATGGAGATTGATTGGATTTGTGATAAATATAATTATTGAATATTTCTCTTTTGGGGAGGAGTTTTGTCCCATTGGGTTTTCTCCTTTTCTCCATTTGTGAGAGATTGCATTTGAATTTTTACATGGGTACCTAACATGGCCTAGTAGTCGGGACCCATCTTTGCATATTTGCATAATAATCTTCTCACTAAGTTGCACTTAAGGGGAGGTGTTGGTGTGAATAAATGTCTTGTACCTAGTCAATTCATTCACTAGGTAATTAGGGGAGATATTCACATGTTAAGTTTACTTAGGGTCTAAGATTCCTTCTAGAAGAATGAGTTGTCTTTTCTAGATCTTATCTTATCCTATGTTGTTAGGACTTAGTTGTATCATGTGCTAGGATTAAGACACTTGTAATGATCTTGTCTAATCCTATCTCTCTCCTTGCCTATATAAGAAAGGCATCACATTTAATTTATCATATTCAGTTTGGCATTCTTGCATCCTTAATGATAGTATGATATTTCTGCCTTTTCTCTCTTGTGGAAGTTATTTTATCTCGCAGGTGATCCTGGGGTATTTGAGGAGTTCACCATAAACTCCTACAATGGGTTCCATTGTAGCAGGCCAAAAATGGTCAAGAGAGTTCAACCCCCACGTGAAACTAGTGGCTTATATCTAGTGTCCTCATGAGGAAATTTCAAACACTTATGGACAATAGAAGTGATTACATTCATAGAAACCAACCAAGGAATGCCTAGTTTCACTCTTAACAAGTCAGACTCTGGTATCACAACAAATGTTGTGGAGACGGACTTAGGTCCCATAAGGATTGATTGAGAAATGGATCCCAAAGGGGAGAGAGAATGGTTGTCATGAATCCAAATGGTAGCCTTGCACTCATCATATCTCACCCTATGTAGAACATTGATGAAGAGTATCACCTCAATTATAACACTGACCTTGTTGGTAGGCAGGGTTAACCATAACACTAGTGACGATGTTACCATTGACATGAGAAAGAATGTAGAGGGGAGAGTGCTCTGCATGATAATGCAAGTCATTAGGCATAAAAGATATGTCAAGTATCTTATATTTTTGACTTGGAGGGGAGATTGGAGTAATAGATACCATATTCACATATGAGACATCATCATATGGAATAGAAGTAGTAATAAAATTGGAAGAGTGAGGTGGGAAATGATATGTGTCGATTTACAACTAGTTGTTGGCTTTAGCAACATACTTATTAGAGTTCTACTTTTAAGTATCAAGGTAGGTGTTACCACTATCTATGTGGTCCTGAATTACGTGTCTCAAGCACACACAATGTTCAGTGTCATATCTAGGAACTCGATGGTATTGATAAAACTTAGAAGTGTCATACCAACTAGGGTATGGCTTGGGTAAGTGCAAGAAGTTGGGTCCACAAAATGTTCAAAAAGTGGAAATGTTTTTCCTAATATTTAGAATTTTTCACAGTTGAACTAAAAATTTGAAGCACTTACACATTGAATCTTAAAAATTCCCAGTACTATGAAATCTAGTATTTTGAGTATAATTTTCAAATATGTAATTTATTCTAATACCCAGATGATACAAAATAATTTTTAATAGGCATGTACAAAATCCACTTTTTAAAAGTCACTTTTTTAGGACCATACTATGCACATGTACGGACACCATAATTTCACCTAAATAAAAGTATTTTTATAATTCCTCTTGGGAAAAGATGTGTATTATACTGAGGATTGATGAGGGTATTTTTAAATATTATTTTTTATTGGCCCTAATTGCTATTTTTGAAAATCCTCATGTACAGACACTATAATTTGACCTATACTAATCACTTTTTGAATGTTTTTCTGTATTATGTAAATAATTTTTTGTATATTTATGTCATATAATTTTTTTAAAAATTAACAGATTAAAAGTATTAAAAAAATATGAAAACCTAACATTTCAATTTTATGGATCAGTTTCCTCATAAATTAATTAAAAAATATAAAAGTAGTCCAATCATAGAAAAAAATACATATTTGAAAACTAGACATCATCATCATCTATAGTGGGTTTTAATTTCATAAAATAATTTAAAAAAAAAACATCAACCATATTGCCAAATTTTTTTCTCTTGACATTACCATGACCTTGTACTTGCATGTCCAAGGCTAAGGGTTAGGTTACCATGCATTTTTTGTGCCTAAATCTAAATTAAAAACATATATTTTAAGTTTTTAACTTTTTGAAATGAGTGCCCACTTTAAAATGGGTACCTATTCTAAAAAAGGAATGGGCGCTTGTTTTAAAGATGAAAAATGACACTTCCCCTAAATGTAGACCCAACTTCTTGCACTTACCTGCTTGTTGTTAGGAAGAAATATAATTTTTGGGAGGGTGATTAGATTGTATTTTAATAAATTTTGAAGTACACTTGAGTAAGAATCAAATAGTTTTGTAAAGACCAGATTATGTTGTGACCCAAGTGTAATTATTTTTCATTGGTTTGAGGGATAGTTACCACATTAGCTATTGCTAAAATTTCTCTATGACCCTCTGGAAGAAGATGCAACCCCAAAACTATCAGGACATGAGGATGAGGCATAAGCCCTATACTGATCTACCGTTTGTTGATAGTCTTGCAATCTAGTACACAAATGAGCAAAGGAAGGATATTTCATCAAGGAGACTTGTTCCCTTAACATTGGCTAGAGACTTCCCATGAACATCCTTTAGATGTAATGGTTAGGAAAGGAATAGGGAATTTACAAGGAGATAGATTGGTAGCGAGAAATGAAATCAATTAACTTCTCATTCGGTTGTTGCTTGCAATGGACAAGATCACCAATAGTGACCTTGGAGCCAATGTTCACTTGGAGCTACTGTAAGAATTGATTCATAAGTTGAATGAAAGAAAAGATGGGATTATTAGGCAACGAGAAAAACCATTCTAATGTGGTCTCTTTAAGGGATCGCAGGAACAATTTTGCTAGAAAATGATCCTTATGTAAAAATTCACTACTCAAAGTGATAAATGACTTTTCATGTGTTTTTGGATCTCCCTTACCATTGTAATTATCAAAATTTTGACATCTCAATCCCTTGGGGCATGGGAGAGTTCAATATGTTCAAAGCAAGAGGGCTATGCCGATAGTACAAATATAATACTTTGTTATTAATAGAAGAAATAGGAGGTATTGTAGATTGACATATACCATATGCATGGACACCTTAGGCATCACAAGATTCAACTAGGTGCTAATGATATTTGATTGAGAATCATGAGGCTAACTCAAGAATGACGTGTACGAAGGTACATGGGTCTTGACTATGTTGGTTAGTGCATGAAGCAACTCAAGGCCCTTATAATATGAGATGAGAAAGTTTCTCAAATTATTGACAATAGGGGCAATTTGAGTATATAGGTCATCACAATTTAGGAAATCTTCAAAGTGTTTAAGGTTCTCCTCCAAAGATTGAAATTGCTCAAAGGGGGCCCTAAGAGCAGTTTCATAATCTACAAAAGATGGAGACCCTAGAGGAGAATTTGGTTCAAAGCTCAAAGGAAAAGAGTTATCGAAGATCGGCTAGGAGACAAAAGGATCGAGACTTCCATAAAAAATTGGACCAACTCTAGTAGTACTATACTGGTTTGGAGGTATGGTAGCTCTCAAAATTCTTCTAACTACTTATCCAAAGGTTGTGGAATGGTTCATGAAGCTCATAAAGAAGTATTCACAATACACAACCTTATAAAATATAGAAAATGAGAGAAGAAAATGTGAGAGGGGATAGAAATATTTTAAATGATGCTTGAAAATATTCTACAAGAAGGTGAGTTCATGTTAGGTTCATCAAAATGTAGAGGAGGGAATTTTCTACCCTTAAGATAATGAGATCTCAAGGATAAAATTATCTCTCAACTACCTCAATTGACATGACTCAAGTGAACTAGAAATGGATGAATGTGAGATTTAATAGATTACAAAAAATATCTAGACCTTTTCAGACATTAGAGACCAAAAGTGTAGGGTACAAAGGTCTTCAGGATGTTCGATATTCTCTCTATCCAGGATGGGCGCGTAGCTATCAGACGATAGTGTTCCGCACTAGTGTCTTGTACGAACAAAATAGAAGTCAATATAGGAAGACACAAAATACTTTGCACAAATTTCTAGGTGTGAAGGGGTGCAATTTATGCAAGTGTACAATGAATATAAAGTGATAGAAATAAAGATGCTGAGTGAAAATTAGATGAAAATGATAAGAAGAGGATTAAAGTATCACCAAAAATGTTTGACAAAGTCCATGATTTCTCAAAGTAGTTCTTCCACCTATGCCTGCAAACACAGGGCCAAAGGGAAAGGTTTGGGTGGCTATATAGGAGTTTGCCTTAGTCAAACCATTGTATTAGTGTTTCCACCTCGATGGAAAACCTTAGATGAGATAACTAAAATAGATATTGAAATGGAAAGAAAAGGGGGGGAGATAAAGCCCTAATTCCCCTTTGACGTAAAGGAGGATTTATGATTTAAAGTCCCTCTTCTCTAAGCATTTCATTAAGAATGCAAACCAACAAGGCCAAGAGATTGACTTACTTCAAAGATGAGTCAATCAGGCCTAGGTTGGTGATTCTTTAATGACATAAAATGACTACGAATTATTTAAACTAATGCAATTAAATGAACTATATGACCTAAGATGTGAAATTCAAATTCCCGAATGTACATAAATTAAAACAACAATTCATAGGTAGATCTAAGAAGGGTATGATAGCATGTACCTATCACCAAAAGATGTTTCTAAGTAGTGCAGGATGGTTGGTTCACCCCTGGGTGAATGGGCCCTTGATAGGGCTTCTAAAAACACTTTTTACTATAGTCCTCTAATGATGGATCTAAGATGTTGATTTCCAGTTGCAAACTTTTCACAATGTCAAAAATAAATTTTGTAACTTAGTTTTTGTTTCTTGGCAAGAATGATGACAACAAATGCAACAATGCAAAAATTGATCTTCAAGATCTTCTTCAATTCTTTTTCAACCTGTAGTCTGCACATACATAAAGAGGGAAAATGTTTATTTTTTTTGTATAGGGGTTTTCCTTGTTCAAACCCCAATTTGGTAATCAAACCTTGATAAAAAGATAACAAAAGGGAAAGAAATGATGAATAAACACTTGTTGCAACTCACCAACCTTCAATGGATTCCTTAAAGGACTGAATTCATGCACATCTCTTCAAAGGAATTGGATCTTTCTTACTTGATTTTCTTGAATGCTTGGATACTTGAGGATCTACAATGCATGTTAGCCTTCACAAGATAACATGAACACACATAAACTTGAGCATGATGTTAGGATCTTGATTGTTGCTACAAATGACTGATAATGCTACTCTTGAATGCTCTTGACACTAATATTTTATCTTGAAATTTTCCTTATTGCTAGATCTTAAGTGTTATATTTTAAATGATAAAAAGACTGTATTTATAGGTGTTTATCTAATTTCCTGAAAATTAGATTCCAAAAGTTGAAACTTTCAATTTGAATTTTAAATGTTAAATTTCCTCCAAAAACATATTTTAAAATGGGTCCTAACACATAAAGGGGACTCATTCACCCCTGGGTGAATGGGTCTTGGCCTAAATTTCTAGGACACTCATAATCCATGGCAATTAAAATATTAAATGCATTTATTTAATGTTGCTTCTCCTTTCAGAAAATCGAAAAAATAAGGCTCTGAGATGTATAATTTGGTACATTAGAAGCTTAAGTCCAATATTTTAAGGCACCCAAACATAGTGTGAAATTGTAAAGGTATACAATTTTCTACACTACATTTAGCCCCCACTTTAGTGAGAGTATGAACTTACACTTAGACTCACACTAAAGGAGAGAAATATATATCAAGATAGGTCCAAATGCACAAATGGTAAGATGAAAAAGGATCAAGGAGGACAACAAGACCCCAAAATCTATGATCTCATGGAAAATACAATAAAGGCACAAAAGAACAAACACATGTGTATAGCAGAAACACAAGGTACACCAACATCCAATGTCAAAGTTAATGCAAAAAGAAAAGGAATGGATCAAGCCTAAGCTATTTTTCCATAAAAATATACTCACAAGGGCTAGTGCAGTCCAATATTATACACTAGGTGAGCCCCAAAGACAAAAAGATGAGAAACACACACTTAAGTCATCACAAGGTGTGTACCCCATAAAAAGGTGCCAGATGGGAAAAGTCATCACAAGGTGTGTACCCAATACGTCAACCATACCAAAATTTATACTCCCTGAAAGCTTTGATAAGGTTCCACAAACGATCAAGATGTTAGCCAATGCCACACTAAGTTCAACTCCCATGAACAAAGTGAAGAAAAAATGGAAAGTTTGCCTCAGGGGGTGTAAATAAAATTCACCTCAGGGGGTGCAAACAAAATTCATCTCAAGAGGTGCAAATAAATTTCACCTCAGGGGATGGAAACAAAAGGTAACAATAATCAAAGGGGTATTATTTACTTCATGAAAGGTCACACCTTAGGTAACATCACACTTGAAATGACCACCAAGAGAGGACTAATCAAGGAATTAAAAGATTCACATATTATGGAATGCAAGCCAAAACATTACCACCATGAGGAATATTGTATGCCAAGAAAAGATCATGCTCTTATGGGAAATCAAGTCTAATATCACCACAAAAGAAAACACATCACATGAATTAAGAATACCACACTTTAATTGATAAGGTCACACTTCCTAGGAGATGTATAATATCATCATTAAGAAGAGACCATGCAAACCATAAACGAGGGACCATATATACCCCCCTTTAAAATTTTAGTGTACTTGTTACACTAATGTTTTAAGAAGATAGATATGGACCTCAATAAGAAATACACCTAGGACAAGCTACCTAACCCTTTCTCCCCAAGTGTAGGACAAATATGAGCGAAAATAAATTATGATATGATACTCCTTGCAACATAAAAGATAACTATGCATAATGTTCAATATATGTGGTAGTGAGAATATTATAATTCTACAACTATCACATGGCAAGGAGTAAAGTAAACTCTTGTTAGTCTATTATTTAATCAAATTGACTTTCAAAAGGATAAAATTGTTTTGGTACCATCTTTAAAGCATCACATTCATCGATAAGATGACCAAGTGTTCTATGATATGCACAATAAGACATGCTTGTACTTTTTCCTTTCTCGTTTTCTTAGATAGGTGGTAGTGTAATTAGTCTTAGTCTGAAAAGTTGATCTAGATTCCATTCAATCTCAAATATAGTGTGTAAAAATGGTAGCTTTTTAAGTTTATAGGGCTTGGGTTTCTTACTTGATTGAAAAACTATTTGATGTGAAGGTGGAGGATCTTGATATCCTAATCCCTTAGTTTCGTTAGATGATATTTGTTCCGAGAGAATGTACTTCATGCTCATTATGAATGTCACATCCTTGCTTTTTCAAAATTCTAAAGCCTTGGCCATAAGTTTGTTCCAAATCAATAGGTGTATTGGTAACTTTGTCCATGCAGGATAAGAGAGTCTCGGATGGCATAGATTCCTTGTGTTTACTATTAATGTGTGCTTCCATGCTCTTTGATTAAGATACACCTTGTGATTCAATTTTTGGATGTAAAAGGTTGAACATGTCAAGTGGTAGAATTATGGAAGGTGTTGGTTGTTGACATGGGTTGTTAGGCCATTGCATTGATGGGAAAAAGGATGCATTTTGTTCAAGGCTATGCAAGGAACTTTGTATAAATTCATGCATTCTATCTTCATCTTCACCCTATATATCTATTTCATGAGGACATTCATTGGGAGGTGAAGGATCATGAATGGTCTCAATTGCATTAGGATCCTCACCAAAAATGCAACTTGAGACATCAACCAAAGATTTCAAGGACATCCACACTTTACCAAAACACATATCCATGATGAAATTTTACCAATTCTATGCAAAATGCAAATATCCAATGCTATTGAGTAACTTGGAATGCAACTTTCATATCTGAAATATGATAATTGATTGATTTAAGATGCAAATATTTGAAAATGATGACCTTTTTAATGCAACTTTTGATTATAAACAATGCACTTTCTTTTTCTAAATAAACTAGATGTACAAATGCTTTAGAATATGCAATTTTTGAAAAAAAAAAAGATATGCAAGTATAGGGAATTTGAGCAAATAGAAATAGAAATATGTGCAAAATTTTGCATAAGCACCTATACAAGGATAGGGTCGCCTAGGGGTGAATGAGTCTTTGTACAGGGGCATGAAAGATTAAAATCTAAATGTTTGAATTAATGTTTATGATTACTGTTTCTAGTTGCAAAGTGGTTTTACAGTGACTTTTTTTTCAGAATTTTCTGATGAAATGCAAGTGCAAGTGTATGACAATGTATAAACAAAAGTAATAATTTATATTACAATTTTCAATGAAATTTTAATCTAAATGACTAAAAACACACTAATGCAAACTATAATTCAAAATGTATGCAATATTTTTTGGAGTTTTATGAGTTTTTAATGATGCAAACATGCAAGATCTAAGCCTAAATGAAGAATGCAAAACACGATGATGGAAAATCTAGATCTAGTGTTTAAAAGACTTCCAAATCAGAGAGTAATGATATAAGAACATTGAGTTCACCAAATTAAAATGGAAAGAAAGCGGGGGATAAATCCCTATTTCCCCTTTGATGTAAATGAGGATTTATGGTTTAAATTCCCTCTTCTCCAAGCATTTCATTAAGAATGCAAAAAACAAGGCCAAGAGATTGAATTTCAACCTCAAAGGTGAGTTAATCAAGCCTAGGTTGGTAATTCTTTAATGCTAGAAAATGACTAGGAATGATTTAAACTAATGCAATTAAATGAACTATATGACCTAATAGGTGAATTGCTGAATCTCAAATATACAAAAACTAAAATAATAATTTTTAGGTAGATCTGAGAAGGGTCTAATAACATGTACCTATCACCAAAAGATGTTTTTGAGTAGTGCAGGAGGGCTGGTTTGCCCTTGGTTGAATGGGTCCTTGATAGGGCTTCTGAAAAACACTTTTTACAGTCCTCTGATGCTGGATCTGAGATGTTGATTTCTAGTTGCAAACTTGTTGGAATGTCAGAAATAAATTTTGTAACTTAGTTTCCCGTGTCTTAGCAAGAATGATGACAACAAATGCAACAATGCAAAAATTTCTCTTCAAAATCTTCTTCAATTCTTCTTCAACCTGTAATCTACTCATGTACACAAAGAGGGAAGAATGTTTTGTTCTGTTTGTATGGGGGTTTACCTTAGTCAAACTTCAGTTTGGTAATTAAACCTTGATAAAAAGATAATAAAAGGGAAGGAAATGATGAATGAAAACTTGTTGTAACTCGCCACCCTTCAATGGCTTCCTTGAAGGACTGAAGTCATGCACATATCTTCAAATGAATCAGATATTTCTTGCCTGAATGCTTGTATGCTTGAGGATCTATAATACATGTTAGCCTTCACAAGACAACATGAACACACATAAACTTGAATGTGATGTTAGGATCTTGATTTCTGTTGCAAATGACCGATAACGCTACTCTCAAATTCTCTTGACAATAATATTTTATCTTAAAATTTTCCTTCTTGCTAGATCTTAAGTGTTAGATTCAAATGATAAAAAGACTATGTATTTATAGGTGTTTATGTAATTTACTGCAAATTATATTCTAAAAGCCTACACTTTCAATTTGAATTTTGAATGTTTTGATTAGAGGTAAAATACGAGTTTTGAAGGGGCCTAAAACCCTTTACAAAAAGGAACAACTGAAACAAAAAGGGAACAACATTAAACAACCATCAACCCAAAGTCAGCAAACCACCAGCCAAAAACAACCAAAAACTGGCAGACACCATTACATATTGATCAAAATTCCAACAGCTTCCATCTCACTAGCAGCAAGCTTCTGTCCCTTAACCCCAGTATTAGAAACCTCAATACCCAAGACCCCAACCTGATTTTTCAATCTATTTCTAGTCCTAACCCCAGGCCCACCAATTTTTACCTCATAGCTCAAAACAAAACCTTTAGTAGCACCCTTAACAACAACATCCTCCACCATCAGCTTACCCTCAATAGCCATAACATCAGTAGACAAAATTTCCTTTCTCTTTTTAGGGGAGAAAGCCATCGCAGAGCCTGACATAGTCAAGACTTTAGGGGCTTCTCCACTCTTCATACCCACATTCCAAATTTTATCAATTTTCTCCTCAAGGGATAACATTCTTCCCTCCATACTCTGTTTCAGATTGATGGTTTCCTCTGCCACAGTATTAGCAACAATATTGAGACCAACCATTAAATTATCAATTTGGCTTTGGATCGAAGGGTCCTCAACCTTGCAAGCAATACTTCTAATACAAACATTGGTCCTATTGATCTCATGAAAGAACCATTTAAATAGTTTAAAAAGCACATTGACACTGTCACAGGCCGATCCCAACACATCAGAAAGATCCTCCCTATCAAAATTTTCAATGCGATTGCCCATAACAACGTCCTCTTCAAAAGAAATCTCATGAACCTTATCATTAGAAGCATCCTTACCTTTACCAGCAGGGACAGGAGACTTCATCCTACGAATGGAATTGGCAATTTTCTCCGCAACAACCTTCCTCTTCTAAATCCTATCCACATTCGCTTTATTAGTTCCCGCAGCGTATTCACCACCCACAACTCTAACCTTCTCCTGCTTCGACAACCCTATGACATCGCTCAGAACATCCTCACCATGGAAGCCACCAGCCAGAGAGAGAGGGACATCCTTCTCCAAACCCTTCTCTTCCGGCTTCCCTCCCCAGGTTCCTTCACACGTCTAGACGCAGGGGGAGGAGAAGAAGCTTCACCATAAAGATCATTTTTATCTCTACCCCCCTTAGAAGGAACAATCGCCTCCACATCATCACTGCAAGTCATATAACCCGCCTCCTTATCCATTTTCCTTTTCCCAGATTTACCTTGAACAAGGGATATGGGGCCCTCCTCCAAAGAGGCATACGAATCTGGGACATAGTCAACATCATCATCCCTATCTGACTTAGAATCTTTATTTAAAATAAGCCTCCTCTTCCTCAGTTTCTTAGAAGCCCTTTCCTCACCTGACTCAGTTTCATAACCCTCCCTAGCTTTAGCAGAAATATCCTTCAGAGAAACAAGAGTTTTATGGACATCATGAGCTTTCACATGTTCATAAATCAAAAGAATCAACCCCGAATGTAGGACAGGTTTTTGGGATTCTTCCTATGCTCTTTAATCCCACAGTCCATCGACACCAACAAATAATAGGGAAATGACACCCATTTCTTGTGCCTAAAATGGTTAAGCAACATAAAATGGTAATTGTTAATGGTTGTGTACCTTCCTTCCAGGGTTACATACCTCATGATTTCTTCGACAACATCCTTGCCAGAGAGCTTTCAAGGAACTCCTCAGATACCCACCACTCTTCGCAGGCTTCAAGTCATCAATCTCATTCTTCTTAAAGAAAAGGGACATCGACCTGTGATTCTTTCTTATCCCTGTACACTTTCATACCCTTAATTTCTAGGCCAATAATCTGGGCTATGAATTCCTCATCCACCACAATTTCCCTACCACCCAAGTCTAGGGTTCTCCCTTTCCACCCTTTCTCAACCAATTCAGTAACCTGAGGATTATTGCCATGCAGTTTCTCCATGAAAGGAGTTAGACCACCCTTTTCTAAAATCTCCCACACTTCCTTTCTCAGCTTAGTAGTATCACAGGATTTGGGCTCGACATGATTTTTGTCCCCACCCATGACGATAGAAAACAGAGACCAAGCACTCAACAGGAAACTCAGAAGGAAGCAATAGACACCACCCAGAACCGAATTATCCAACAGAAGACTTTGGAAGCTTATGCGGCTAACACCCACAATCCGTGTGAAGGAAGCCATAGGACATACATACCATAATGAATTTGAACTCCATGCCATATGACAACCTTTCCTCAAAATCATAACCATAATATCCTTACTAATGACATTCAACCACGTGAGCAAGGACGTGCACACCTTAATGAATAAATTAACTTTCATTTATAACAATAGTTGTGGCCTCATAAGGGATGGGGTCATTTAAATCCCAGACCTTACTATCTCTAACACCAAAGTTAGCGAAGAAATCAGCTAACTTATTTCCCTCTCTCAAAATATGGGAAATATAAACATTATCAAAGGATTTAATAATTTCAATGGAATCCTTGATCAAGGCCTCAATTGTCCAAGACAGGGGAGATATATTCTTCAAATTATTAATAATGTTTAGAGAATCACCCTCCAACCAAATCTTCTTGTACCCTCTTCTTTGAGCCAAAACAAGACTATGATAGGCAGCCGCTGCCTCCGCAAAGTGGTTTGTCTAGGTTCCCAAAGGGAGTGCCACAGCAGAGACGAGCCTACCATTAGAATTTCTAATCACTCCCCCACATCCAGCAGCTCCTAGATTACCTTTAGCAGCACCATCAAAGTTTATCTTAACCCAACCATCCGATGGCACCTTCCAAGCAACACCATCTCTTGAAGATTTCCCTTTAGAGACCGAGAGAGATATATCACAAGGTAACTTCCATTTTTGAGCAATTGAAATATCATAGGAGCAAAGATTAATCTTTTGGCCATCATGGAAGGAGATCCCAGAAAGAGAATTTTCCTTTAAACCAGTACAAATCTTATGGGCCATAGATAAAGCAGGAAGAGCAGAGTTCCTAAAAATTCTATTGTTATGCTCCAACCACACCCCCCAAATCAAATGAGGCAGAGAGAGACCACAAAATCTGCAAAGCTGGATTGGATGAAGGGCACACCCATTGGAACCATAAGTCTTTAACAAAGCTAGGGAACACCCAACTAAGATTCCAAAGTGAAAGCACATGATTCTAGATCACACCAACATATCTACACCCAAACAACAAATGACAAGTATTTTTTGCTTCCTCTTCACAAAGAAAGCATCTATTGGGCATAACAAAACCTCTTTTTATCATATTATCAGTAGTAATCATTTTATTCTGACAGAAGAGCCAAAAGAAAATATTGATCTTAGGAATTAGTCTAGAGGACCAAACAAAAGCCCAAAACGGAGGCAGACCTATAAAGGAATCATTAAGAGAAAAAGCCGAAGCAATAGAAAATTTACCCTTAGAAGATGGCTTCCAAACAAACCTATCAAGAGAAGGACTAATTGGAATGTGAACTCTCGATATAGCCTTATAAATAATTTCAAGGCCAGGGTCCAACTCATACAATTTCCTCCAACAACCTCCATTAATATAATCAACAACAAATCTGCCAACTAGACGCAAACCAAGGTCCATAAAGGGATGAGCCCAAGGCTGATCCTTTAGAGGTCCGTTACCAATCGAATTATCATCCCAGAATAAAATACTCCTCCCATTCTCCAACTGCCAGGAGAGACCCTTAGCAACAAGCCTACGAGCCTTCAACATAGAATTCCACAACACAAAACCATTTAGAGGATTAAACTCTTGAGAAACCACATCTTTGATCCCATCAGCACCATGTAAGTATTTACTCCAAGTGATTTTTGCCCACTCGCTTTTGGCTAACAAGAGATTCCACAGTTGTTTTCCCAAGAGGGCAATGTTAAATGGTCTGATTTTGTGAATACCCAACCCCCCAACCTTTTTCGGCTGACAGAAATCATCCCAAGCAACCAAATGAGTTCTTTTTTTATCTTCAACCCCCGTCCATAAGAAATTTTTCTGAATTCCTTCTAAGATATCCACAAATTTCCTCGGCATATGAAACAGACTAAGAGCATAAACTAGAATATTTTGAAAGGTAGATTTAATCAGCTGAACTTTACCTGCTTGGCTCAATAAGGCCCCCTTCCACCCAGCCAACTTGGAATTAAATTTATTGATCAACCCCCTCCACAAAGAATCAGGGGCCTTAGAACATAAGGGTAGTCCCAGGTAAGAAGCAGGCATTTCACCAATTTGACACTGCAGGATTCTAGCAATCCTAATCTGTCTTTGAATCAGAGTGTTGAAGAAGAAAATAACACTCTTCTGTAAGCTAACTTTCTGCCTAGATACAACCTCATATATATATACAATCCATTTAATAGCCTTATCTTCCTTAATAGACGCCTGCCCAAGCAAAAGAGAATCATCCACAAATTGTTGATGAGAGCACACAAGATTAGCAGAAGAGGGGGCTAACCCAGATATAATACTAGAATTAACAAAGCTTTGGATAAGACGACCCAAAGACTCCACCATTATGATAAACAAGAAAGGAGAAATAGGGTCCCCTTGCCTCAGACCCCTAGAGCAATCAAAGAGAGGAGAAGGAGACCCATTGATGAGCACAGAGAACCAAGGAGTCGAAACAAGTTGAAACACTAAAGCCACCAAATTCTCTCCAAAACCAAAGGAGAGAAGGATCTTAGACAAAAAACCCTAATCCATCCTATCATAAGCTTTGAGTAAGTCAAGTTTAAGGATAAAACCAACCTACTTATTAACAGAAAGAGAATGAATATTCTCATGCACAGAGAGAATGGAATCCAAAATTTTCCTACCTGCCACAAAACCGTTTTGTTGAGGGGATATGATAAGAGGAAAAATCTTTTGCAACCTCAACGCCAAAACCTTAGAAAGAATCTTATAGATAGAGTTGCACAAACTGATAAGACAAAATTCCTCAAAGGAAGCAGCCCCAGGCTTTTTGGGAATCAAAACAATAAAAGAGGAGTTCATTTCCTTTAAAAGGGAACCCGATCTAAAAAACTCCTTAGTAGCCGCAACCACATCTTTCACAATAATTTCCCAGAAGGATTGAAAAAAGAACATAGGAAATCCATCAGGGCTCGGGGCCTTATTGCCTTCAAAGGAGAATACAACACCCCAAACTTCCTCCATCGAAGGAATACAAACTAATTTCCTATTGGTTTCACCATCCACCATATGGGGTACATCCCTTAGAATATCCTCTTGACAAGCCACATCAAGCACACCCTCCACAGAAAGCAGCTGAGAGAAGTAAGAAGCAACAAAATTCTAGAGATCAACATCCTTTTCTAGAGCTTGATTATTATAGTTAATCACTTGAGTTAATTCGGTTCGAAGCTCTGTGTTTCAGTGTAGAAAAATGAAAAAAATTAGTGTTTCTATCACCATTCTTCAGCCACATAATCCTCGAACGCTGCTTCCAAAATTCCTCCTCCTTTGTAATAATATTATGTAATTTGGAAAGCAAAACATTTTCCTTTAGAATCAAATCCTGATTATACCCAGATGATTGAATAACTTGCTAAACCGTGTGAATCTCCTTAGACACCCCATCTTTCTCCTAAAAAATATGACCAAAGGAAGTACGATTCCATTTTCGAACATTAAGCTTAACATTAGCCAACTTTTTCACAACTCTATACATAGCCAATCCACCCACATCGATACTCCACCAATCCTTAACCAAACTACCCAAATCTGGATGGCAAGTCCACATTTTCTCAAACCGAAAAGGAAAATTCTTCTTACCACCCAACAAATCCACAGACAGAGCCAAATGGAAGTGATCCGAACCCAATCTAGTCAATGCTGAAAGAGAGCAAGAATAGTGGACTAACCACTCAGGGTTAAAAGGGCATGATCCAACTTGACTTGGATAAGGGCATCACCCACACGCCTATTCGACCAAGTAAAGGAAGCCCCTTTCAGATCAAGATCAAGAAGAGCTGAATCATTTATGAACTGCATAAGGTCAAATCTACTATCATCCACATTTTGCGATCCACCCATCTTATCATCATCATGCAGAGGAGTATTAAAGTCACCAATAACCAGCTAGTTATCAATATTATGACAAAATTTAAAAGAGGCAAGATTCACCCAAAGCCTTTTTCTAGCACTTTTACAATTAGGAGCATAAATATTAGACAGAGTCCAAGAAAACTTATCATGAAGGTGGAAGAAAGAAGTAGCCACATGATTACTGTCATTGAAAACCTCCACACCTCTAATAACCTGAGGATTCCAAAAAGTAACAATCTCACTAGAGGCACCCACCGCCTCAGAGCAATGCATACCACAATCTTTGAAAAGCTTCAATTTCAATCTAGAAAGTTTATCCACACCCATTTTCATTTCTTGAATTAAAACAATATCAGGACGATGATCTCTCACCAGATTAACCAGGAGATCATGTTTATGAGAGTGATTCAAACCCCTCATATTCTAGGAAATAATCTTCATAAAAGTTTATGGGAAGTGCTCTTAGAGCACATATCCAACAGAGTTCTTTGCGTACCATCAACAATCTCCATCTAACTCTCTTTATCCCTAGTGACATTAGTTGGGGGCCTACCTCTACCACGTGGCTCAAAACCATAATCTCATCTCTGCCTATTCCTAGTCACGATTCCTGGCGAAGGAGAATGCTTCTTCCTATTGCGGCCACGTACCATAACAAAAGGTGGGTTATCCTCAGAATCCTTAACATCAGGTTTCATCTCTAACCCCTCATCTTTCAACACCACACTTTGAGGAATCCTTCCCCCAAGAGGAGAACTAGATTCAACCATCACAGAAGAAAAAATATGAGGAATCCCCCCCCCCCATGGGGGGAACCAGATTCAAGAACCACATAAGAATTATTTTCCTCCAATAGCACAAAACTATCGATATTGGGTGAAGGGGACAAGCAAACCTTTTCAACCTGAAGCTCCTGATTCACATCCCCCTAAGCTGGTTGACAATCAACCACCATCTCTAACTCATTCAGAGATTTATCTTGACTAACCTCCAAGGGAGGCACACCTCTCAACTCCATCTACGGAGCATGAGGTATTATAGAGTCCACCTCCTGAGCTAGAGGTTTCTCTTTTTCTCTCCACTGTTTAGTTATTTGCTTAGGAAATTTGAGAGGACATTTCTTGGCCCAATGGCCAACTTTCTTACAATGGAAGCAGGAAAAGGGGTTCGATTCAAATTCAACCATCTGCTCCCACACTCCAAGTTTAGAGTTAATCTTCACCATGGAAGGAAAATCAACAGATTGCTCCACATTCACACAAAATCTAGCATAAACCAGCCGCTTCCTTGATGCCGTCATTTGGTTGATCGACAACAGACAACCAAACGTGCTAGAAATCCCCTTAAACACCTCCTCATCCCAGAATTCCAGTGGGAGGCTAGGTAGTCTAACCCAAACCAGAGTAGCAGAGAACGAACACGAGTTTGGATTAAAACTCGTTTCCCATTTCTTCAGCATCAAGGATGACTTTCCAAGAAACCACGAGCCCCCCGTCAATGCCATCACCATATCATCTTCGCAGGTAAAGGAAAAAGAGAAGAACCCTTTGGCCATATTAGCCACATCTATTTGTCCTTTAGGTTTCCAATGAGTCAACATAAACTTATGCACCAGCTCAATATGAGGTCGAGGACCAACAAATTTACCCAGCAGAACCATGTCCATATTAGTCATTCTTTTGTCAACAATGCAATCTGGGACAGTAACATAGTACTCCCTAGTCTTTTTATTAGCAACAAAAGGCACCAGAGGTGAAGTTATTTTTCCTCTAGGCTTAGCCCCAAACAGATTTGACCAATTGATAGATGATCTCGACAAGAAAGCATTCCTAGCTTTATCAAGCCCAAGACCCCCCACAAAGGGAGTCCTGACACACCCAACCAAGGACAAGGAATTCCTTGAATTTTCTGTGCCATGTACCACATTTTCAGAGCCAGGCACCAAGGAATGCATTAGGCACACATTCTTCAAAGCCCCTTTTCCATCAGACAAAACATTAGCCACAAAAGGGGATCCACTCAGCTTACCTGTAGCAAGGGCCCCACCTGACATCACCTTGTCATCAACACACTGTCCACCATTATCGCCTGAAGCAACATCCTAATCTCACGCCTTTTCATAATTTTAAAAATTGCCACCACCATCGCCACCACCCAAAGAGCTCCCCATTCTTAAAATTGAAGAGCTATCTTGTTAGTTCCAGGAAACTCGTTCATCTCAAAAATGTTATTATATCTTGAATGTTAAATTTCCTCCAAAAACATATTTTAAAATGGGTCCTAGCACATAAAGGGGAGCCATTCACCCTTGGGCGAAGGGGTCCCGACCTAAATTTCTAGGACACTCATAATCTATGGTAATTAAAATATTAAATGTATTTATTTAATGTTGGTTCTCCTTTTGAAAAATGGTAAAAAAAAGGCTTTAGAATACATAATTTGGTACATTAGAAGCTTAAATAAGTTAAATAAATTAAGGGACCCAAACATAATGTGAAATTATAAAGGTATACAATTTCCTAAACTACAGACATAAAATGATAAAGAGAACAATATGCTAACAAATAAAGATAATATTCTTGAATAAAAAGACTTGAATAGTTACCACCCCCAAGCATAGAAGCTAGGTAGCTAGCTGGTGTGATGAGGAAGCAACAAGAGTATCCAAGATGGCAATGGATTCTTTGCAAGATGACCTTGTGTTTGCAACAATGGAGTTTACTCTGGAAGTTGTAGAAGAGTTTTTTGAAAGATATGTGTAAAGAGAGAAGGAGAATGCTTTGAATGAGAGAAGTATTGTAGAATGGTGAAGAAGTGTTTTAGAATACTTTTCCAAAAGATCAAGGATGTATCAAGAATCAAATTAAGCCCCAATAAAGGTGTTTTTGGCTCAATTAGCCTGCCCGAGCGATTCTCGACGAGGTTGCAAGTTGGCAGAGGCATTGCACTTCCAAAATGTGGTAGGTGTAATGTCTCAATGACCAACTTAGTCATAGATTTTTGTGGGATGCGAGCATGGCTCATAGATGTCTTCATGATATACATTGGTCTATGAGAAAATCAAACTTAATAATCAAGGAATTGGGCATGCCAGATGGTGAGAGATGGTTTTGGGTTGAAGGGGAGCATACTTATCTTAATTTTTATAAAGAGGAAGGTATATACCATGTAATGTAAAATTGCACAAGATGCATTTTTAAGACATTACACTTTACAAATACCAAATTTTAAATAATAAAAAAATAGAAAAGAAGTGGATGGATTTCTACAAACCCTTGAGAATGGATTGAAAAATTAGAAATTGGGGGATTTCCAAAGCTACTGATATAAAGGCTCCTCAAAATTTAGACCAATAAACCATAGAAGTTCAACATTCCCTAGGTATACATGAAAGCTCCAAAAATCTAGTGCAACCACCTATAAAAGAATAATTTTAAAAATAATCAACCTAGGAGAGCCTTGGCTTTCAAGAACAAGTGGAAATAATCTCCTTGGGTGATGAGAAAGAGAAGAGATATCCTAGAGAAAAAATAACCAAGGGAAAGAAAGAAGTAGGCAATCCACACCCTCCCCTCTAGAGGAGTAAGTGATTAAAATTTGATCCAACTTCTAATATTGAGCAACATGAAAAACATGAAAACCTTACAAAAGAAACCCTAGGGGAAGCTTCAACTACATACCTATTGAAGGAGCATGACTCCACCTTTAGTGAACTTCCAACATAGGAAGATAACCTGATTTCAGAGGGTGCCATAATGGCTAAAGAAGAAATACAAGTATAATCCCTCTATAATGCACTCCAACCAAAGGAAAAAGTTCAATGATAACCTCACTAAAAGATGAAGAGTTAATCCTAAGGCACACTCAATTTGAATTATAGTTTTCTATGGTGGAACAAAAAGTTTTTGAAAGAAAATAGAAGATTGAAAAATTAAAAAATAATGCTAGAGGAGAAAAATAGACAACAAAAATTGAAAAATAAAAATTCAAATAAATATTGATAGAGAAGGATGGATAAATTTTATATTTAAAAGAACAACTTTCAGAGCAACCCCAAAAATATCTAATGCAAACCTTAAAAGGGAGAGACTTAAAACAATTTGTTTGAGAAAATAAAATGCTAAATTGTAGGAAGAAATTACAAGCTTGAAGAATAATTACAAAAAAATTGAAGATGCCAAGAATGAGACCTTCAAGATAGGTGAGTTGATACTAACATATAGGAATCCCTCTAGGGTATATAACATGTTTTTAAATGAATAATTACTAAGTTGGAAGCTCCTAAGGATTTCATGCAATATACCCCATGATCCTAATGATTAGGAATTTTTGGAAGCCTTTAAGAATGCAAATTTGGAGCAACAAAACCTCTTGTGTGGTTATTTTATACATAATCTATTGGCTGAAAGATATACAATTTTTTCATAAATCTCTTTGTGGGAGAAGTACATTTAAGGACCTTCATTTCTAGAATGAGAAATTAGGTGGCATGGTAGTAGAGGACAAGAGAGTATCAAAAGCTAGAAGAAACTATTAGGTTTCTAATGAGATTAATTTATGAAACTACAAGCCTTCTAAGCCAATTTTCAATGGATATTAAAATACCAAGTGATATGGTTGAAAAGTATACCCATAACTATCTAAAGTTGTGTTATGAGGCTCTCACATGTATGATATCCCTAACTTTCCAAAAGTAACTTTTTCAACTTGTGAAGAAATGTATATTTAACCTTGACTACACAACTCTAGAAGAGGGAACCAATATCTCCTAGGAATATTTTGTGGTACTTTTAGAGGGCCAAAGAAATTATAGAATTGATGAATAAATATAAGGATAATTAGACGGAGATGAAATATAGACCTTTCCTCATTTTCCATTTGGTCACCCTATTGAATGTTAATGGTGCACAATGTGATTGGGAATTTGACAAATGGAAGGAAAAGGTAGAAATGATCCTTAAGAGATAGATTAGTCAACACACTTGGACATGATATCAATTATAAATTATTTGAAGAATAATGCAACAAAAGAGAAGTAAATCAACATACAAAGAATGAAGTAGGAGGACCTGGTTAATCACAGGTCCGGGGGAGTGATGAAGTATACAAATTTACCCCATATTAGGATCAAATTACCCCTTTTAAACCATCCAAAACCTTCAATACACTATTATTATTAAATTAATAAAATTATATAATAAATCAATTGAAATTTTAAATGTATGTATATATTTTTTCTTTTTGTGTTAATGAAGATTTTAAAGTTGATGACTATGGGTCAAAATATGTGTTTCTATAAAAGAAAGAAATTTTAAGAAAGACATAAGTTCTAGAGTACCACATTTGTAGAGATTTGAAACTCCTGAAGCATCTTTGGAATTGTTGTGGGCTAGGTGTATGTGAGAGGAGTTTTGGAGACAAATGTCTCTTGTTTTTCCTAAAGTTGTGAACTTCCATAAGACTACTAGTTCTTTGAAAACTAAGAAAAATAGAAGACATGTTTTAAAATAGTTTTATAAAGAAGTTAAATTATTTTCATTTAATTCAACTAAAAATTTAATTATAAATCTAAGTACAACAAAATCTTAATGATATCAATACATATCACCATCATGCTATAATATATGAATTAGTCATATTTTATATATCTTTCTTGTTATTCAACAAAAATATCTTGATACTTGACATTTGATTCATGAAGTAATTCAAAGTATCTTTCAATTGAAAATCTCAAATTTCTATTTTAAGAATTATTATTGCATTCTACTAATTACTTTTTGAAATAGAAGAATTCAAAGGTCTCTATTGAGTTGGCCACTCAACTAAGGGATTGAAGCTCGTGGTAGAGATACTTAGTTTAGTTTTACATCAAATTTATGTTTGAATAATCATGTTTATACTATCTATAGCTTGCAAGTTAATGTGTTTAATGTTATATGTGTTATCTATGTTATCTGTATTATCTTTATAATCTATTATGATCTTCTACAAAAATGCATTTATGTGAAAAAGAAACCATGTATTTCATAGCTACAAAGTTTAGATTATTATTACATTCTTCATTCCATGTTGTGTTAAAATCTTTCCTTAAAAAAATAAAATTATATTGATCAAGTTTGAATCATTTTTAGCTTTACATTCAGTGGAAAAGTAAGAAAAATAACAAAATAGTTTAGATTTCATTGTCAACAAATTAATAGTTAAGGAAATTTAATTATGTTACAATAGAGTTTCAATTAACTTTCATTAAATTTTTATTTTTTATTTTTTTGTAGATTAAATTTCATATGCTTTCATAAAATAGACATTTTAAATGCATTCTAGTTAGAATTTCTTTTCACCATAAGCATTCCCTATTGTGATAAAATTTAGCATGAATTAGGATATCTAAAATCCTTTTACAAACAACCTTAGAAACCACGTTGGTTGATATGATAATTAATCAATCAAAGTGTGACACTTGATGATAGCTATTCAATCATTATGTGAGGGTTCTCAATTCTTTAGGTCTATAAAATTCCGTATAAAAAGTTGCTTTATAATCTCAAATGATGTAAATGTGCAAATTATTTTTTTAGCACCAACTAATTCTAGGACTAGCTATTTCCAAAGTCCTGTTTTTGAGTGAGGATGAGGACCTATTTTTAAGTTCCTTTAATTAGTCAAATTATTTTAATAAATTCCTAGAATTGATTTGATTTAAAGATTATTTCTTTCTAGCTTTTGAGCAAATTTTTGATGGTTGGTTTATCACACTAACCAACTCAGTTAAAACATGTAAGTGCAATTCACCTATCCTTAAAGGAAAATAAATTTCTCCAAGGTCTATATCACTAGGTCATGATCATACAAGATAACTTAGTAACCATTGTAACTTTGTTCCAATTCATAAATAAAAGAGTTTCTTATTGCATAAGAGAATCAATTATTTTTAGATTTAAAATTCATGATTTAATTGATTAAAAGTGCACTATTGCATATAAATCACTTTCACATTGTAAAAATAGCAATGAATTAACATTTGTAATCATAAAAAGTATAACTCTAAACTCCCAGATCCACAACACCAAAAACTTCACTATGGAGAAATGTGGAGCAATCTCATTTCTCCTAGTTACCTTGTTTTACTAGAAAAGCATACTATCAAACACCTCTTCCATTGTAGTATGATCTAGAACCTAAAAATATAGATATGACACCTATGAACACCTCAGATCATCAAGTCCAAACTGTATGAGCATATCTTCAACCATGAAGAAATGTTGATAAAAAAATTGAACACCACTCTGTCACACTAAAATTTCTTTTATTCATAATTTCTCAAAAGCAATTAAAAACCAAGCATCACAAACACCAACTCAACATCTACAACACCTTCTCATCATCTCAACCATATAAAAGAGGTTGATATCCACAAGCACTTACTCATCATTGTTACATTAGAGGTTGAAACCAGTGACAATACTAATGCCAACATAATGCAACCAACACACTTGCTTCCTTAGGGATTGAAATCAATGCAACAACGCTTTGTTGACATCAATGAAAACACAAGTGTCCAACAAAGATAGATATAGATGGAGAGATGGAAGAAGAAATATGGAGAGATATAGATAGAGAGGCAAAAAGATATAGATATAGAGGTATAGGAAGAGGGAAAGGGGGAGATAGGGAGAGAGATGGATGGATAGAGAGAGGGATACAAGTCTAGAGATAAAAGGGGTAGAAAGGAAGATAGAGGTAGAGATGAATAAATAGAGAGATAGAGGGTGAGGCAGAGGGATATATATATATATATATATATATATATATATATATATATATACATGGTGAGATAGAGTAATAATGAGACAAATATAAGGAGATATAGAGAGAGGGGAAGAGAGAGAGAGGGAGAGAGAGATAGAGAGATATAAAAATAGAGACAAAGAGAGGGAGAGAGAAATAGGGGAGAGGGGAGGGAGAGATAGAGATATATGGGAAGACAAAGAGAGAGATAGATATATATGGGAAGAGAAAGGGATCTAGAGATAGAGATAAAGAGATAGATAGGGGGATAGGGATGGAATGAGAGAGGGAGAGATGGAAAGAGAAATAGATACATGAGAGAGAAGTAGAGAGATATAGAAAGAGGGAGTGATAGGGAGAGGAGAGAGAATAAGAGAAAGGGGTAGAAAGAGTGAGAGATGGGAAGATAGAGATAGAGGGGGAAAGAGTAAGAGATAAAGGAGATGATAGATACAAGTGATAGAGAGGGAGAGAGATAGAGAGAGGGGAGAGGTAGAGATAGAGATAGAGAGGGAGAAACAAGGAGTGTGCAAGTAAGATATATATATATATGTGTGTGTGTGTGTGTGTGTGTGTGTATCTATATATATATATGTATATATGTATACATATATGTATACATATATGTATACATATATGTATATATATATGTATATATATGTACATATATGTATACATATATTTTATATATACATATGTATACATATATATATATATATATACATATATGTGCTATATATATATACATATATATATATATATGTATATATATATGTGTGTGTGTGTACATATATATAGTGTGTGTGTGTGTGTGTGTGTGTGTGTACATATATATATATATATATATGTACACATATATGTATACATATATATACAATACATATATATACATGCATATACTATACATACATGCATACACACATATATGTATATATATACATATATATATATATATATATGATAGAGAGAGAGAGAGAGAGAGAGAGATGGGGATTAATATATATGAGAGAATGAGAGATGGAGAGATGGAAGGGGAGAGAAGAAGAGGGAGAGGGAGAAATAGAGATTGAAAGGACAAACAAAGTAAGATAATAAGAGAGGGATAGATGGAGGGATATAAAAATAGAGAGAGGAAGTGATATAGAGAGAGGGGGAGAGAGAGAGAGGGGGAGAGAGAGAGAGGAAGGGAGAGAGGGATAGAAAGAGGGAGAGAGAAAGGGGGAGAGGGTGAGACAAGGGGGAGACAAAGAGGGATAGAAAAATAGAGTAATGGAGAAGGAAATAGAGAGAGAGGAAAAGAGATAAATATAGAAGGGAAGAAAAAAATAGAGAGAAATAGGGGATTGAGAGGAAGAGAGAGATAAAGAGATAATGAGAAATATAGAGATAAAGAAGGAGACAAAGATATAAAGAATTCTCTCTCTCTTTTCTCCCATCTATCTCTATATATATCTCCCTATATCTACCTCTCCCTTTATATATATATATATCTTCCTTTATCTCTTTTTTCTCCCTTTCCCTCTCTATATCTTATATCTTTTGAGCCCTCTCCCTTCTCTCTTCCTCTCTCTTTTTCTCTCTATCTATTTTCCTCGTTAAGTGTGCAATGGGTACATTGAAGCTGTCTTAAAGGTAAATTATCATATATCCTTAATAAAATGACATGCTACCCTGAGCATAACTCCCTAAGGACACATGTTATCCTTGGATTATTGGCACAAAATGATTGATCAAAGGTTAGTTTTTCTCTCTCTACAAATTTTAATTTAGATTTAAAATTTTAAAATTTATTTGACTATATAAATTAAAATAAAAATTCAAAATATTATTATTATACAATAATTAAAATTTTAAATAACTTTGAAAAATTTCTCATTCCTCCCATGTAGGATGGTAGCAAGGGTCCGGGTGATGATGGGATCGCCTCAAATAGGGGTATTGTGGGATCGATGGGTGTTGCATGCAAGGATTCACCATAGTGGATTTTTGTGAATGCCCTTGCTTTGTGCCCCTCATTTTTGTGCAACAATTGCCAAGGGTCAAATGGTGGCCATGGCTTATGGGCTACTGGTTCATCCCCAACCAAGCTTCAAGATAACTTGATCTTCTACACTTGGATCCTAACGAGTCTGCTCTGTATGGGATGAACAACATCGAACGATGCAAAATGGAAAGTTCTACCATATATGGTGGTTTCAACAGGAGTCTTGTTCCTTCCAAACCACCTATGACTCATTCTTCATTCGTCTTCTTCCCCTGAGATCTCTCTGGACAGTTTCACCTATGACAAAGAAGACTTTTTGCAAGATCATGCCTTGATATGTAGATTTACGAAGGTATGGGTCACAAAAATATGCAATCTTCATTCATGGATAGATATGAATTGGAAGGAGTATCTAGAGGATAAAGTCAACATTTACCCATGTGTAAAGGGGTTTTTCATCCTGGAATTTGAGTCTATGGAAGACAAAGAACTGGTGTTCAATACTAGGGCCATGGTTCTTTCAAGGTGTTTTTTTATGTATGAAACCTTAGTTCCTCTCATTTGATTTGTGAATAGAGACATTTTCTACAACATTCTTGTGGGTTCGTTTACCTTGCCTCCCCCTACAGTTTTGGGAAATAGATTGTCTAAAGGCAATTGGTAATGGTTTGGGGAAATATCACATCTCAAAATAAATAATCAACTACGCAAATTCAAAATTTTCTTGCATGTGTGTAGAGATGGATGTCTTAAAAGGTCTTCCAACAAAAAATTTCTCTAAGTTGGAAATAGGTGTTGATGCCAGCCAATAGATTTGAAAAAATGCTTTTAGATGCAGAATTTTCTTTGCTACAAAATATGTTATCACACAACATGGAAAGAAATGTGTTAGTGTGCAAGCTACTGTTACCCCTAACAACAAACCCTCTTGGTGGGATGGGGTTGAATCTTGCCACTATACCATTTCTCCTCCTAAGAAGAATGCAAATGCTTCCTCTTCCACACTTCAAGGAATAGATCCAGCCCTGTCCCCCCCTTTATAGTTGAGGAACATGGCCATGTTGAAGAGACCACGTCTGATATGAAGTCAATAGTTTATTGTATGGCTGCTTCTCCAGCCTCCTTGGAGAAATCTAATACTTCTATCTCATCTGAATCATTGGTCACTTCAACAAATAGTAATATTGGGAAGTCTTTGAAGGTTGAAATGAGCAATGCTCTGCATCTCTCCCTCGAACCAAATAAGAATAGACAAAGGTGAAGAGGAAAAAAAACTCCATCTTCAAAACAAAAGCATCCAATGTCCTTAAGATCCTCTAAGAAAGTAGGAAATTTGGAGATGTAATATGTTGGCACACCCACTTTGGGGTTGATGCAAGATCTTTCATGTTAGGAGAGTAGATTTGGACAACACAATTTTGTGGTGTATTGTGTTGCACCCCTAGTAACAAGGACATGCATTTATTTTCTTGTTTTGAATCTTATATTATGGGAGCTACCCCCTTGGTGTCGCTTACCTATCAAAAAAATAATAATTAAAATTTTAATAAGATAATTAATTATAAATTAAATTAATTTTAATGACTATTTTTTTTTATTAATTTTATAAGAAGATATAAATAATTAAAATAAATTTAAAACTTAAATCTAAATTAAAAATTAAAATATAATAAATTAAATGTAAATTCAAAATATATCAAAATGTACATATTATAAAAATTAAAAATTTAAAAAATTAATAATAAACAATAAAATTATTAAGTTAATAAATAATTAAATAAAAAGTAAAACTAATTTTAATTTTATTAGAATTGATTTATTAATAAAATATAATTCTATTCTTCATTTCAATCTTATAAAAAAATTTAAAACAATAAACCTACTTTAAAATTGTTAAATCATTTTATAGATAAAAACATTTTTTAAAATTAAAATATTAATAAAATATAATTCTATTTTTAATTTCAATTTTATCAACTTAAGATTGTTATTGATGGTTAAACAATTCAACTAAATTCTTGAGATTATTATTGGGGACACTAGACCTCATGACCTCTTGCTTGCAACAGGATGCTTTAGCGAATCGAGCTAGGCCCACCACCCCAAATTTCCTTAAAGAGTTAGTCAAAGATTTTTTCTAGAAATTTTACAGCTTGTATAAACTGGTATAGATATCTTATACGTATCCATTTAAAAAAGAGTCACAAATATCAATCTTGAATAAATATATTATTTTACTTTATTTTTACTTGAAGATCTATTTTTATTTATTTGAGTTATTTTATTATTTTATTAAAGAGTTGTTTCATTTTATTTTGAATCTTTAAGAATCATTTTATTTTTATTTATTAAATTTTTTATTTTATTTACTTCACATATTTATAATTTTAATTGTTTAAATGTATATGTTGATTCTTTAATATTTTTTTGTTAATCCACTCATAACAATACACTTCATACATAATTAATTCATATATTCAACCTCTCAAAAAAAAAAAAATTGGAAAATAGTATCTCCATGTAAAGGACACCTAGACTTTATAAGAATTACCTCCATTAAACCACCTCATTCACTACTAAAACCTAGACATGTTTACTATATGGTCCCATGGGGGGCTTGGGATTCTATTTTCATGGATCAAGTGTATTGTTAAAGGACACCTAGACTTTATAAGAATTACCTCCATTCAACCACCTCATTCACTACTAAAACCTAGACATTTACTGTATGGTCTCATGGGGGGGCTTTGGATTCTATTTTCATGGATTAATTGGAATAAATTTTAGCAGGTGAAATTAAGGTGGGGCTAGAAATTGCCCCTACGACTTAGCAATTTTTTAGGATTTTTTTTGCCACTTGTTTATCCCTTAGAATTTAAAATTCCTAAAAAAACTAAAAAATGAGAATTTTTATTTATTTATTATTTTTTATCAAATTACTCCACTTTGTTCCTTGAATTTTGAAGCTCAAACTTTTAAGTTGAATTGAAAAATTGAATTCATGGGACCACTGACTTTAAAATATTCCTAAAAAATCCAGCACAATTTCAGTGGGTGTTGTTGAGAGTTTTTAGGAATATTTTAACGTTGGTGGTCCCATGAATTCAGTTTTGCAATTCAGCTTAAAAGTTTGAGCTCCAAGATTTAAGGAATGAATTGGAGTATTTTGTTAAAAATTAATAAATAAATAAAAAAGGTGATACACAAGTGGAAAATAAAATCTGGGGCAATTTCTAGCCCCACCTCAATTTCATCTATTGAAATTTGCAATTCTAAAAGGTAGGGGTTGCTACTTTTTAGGAAAAGATTCCAATTAATCCATAGTTTTTTTTCTTCATGAGACCCTTTGCTCCATGAAAATAGATGCTAAAGCCCCTCCATGGGACCACACTCTTATTGAGTGGTCCCATGTGGGGGCTTAGGCTTTTATTTTCATGGAGCATGAGGTCCCATGGAAAATAAATAAATTGTGCTACGGGATTAATTGGAATCTTTTCTAGAAAAATAGGAGCCCCTATACTATAGGAATGCATCTTTCAGCTGGTGAAATTGGGGTGGGGCTATAAATTGCCCCTACAACTTAGGAATTTTTTAGAAATTTTTTCTACCACTTGTCTATCACTTAAAATTTTTAATTACTAAAAAAACAAAAAAATGAGAGAATTTTTATTTATTTATTAATTTTTATCAAAATACTCTAGTTTGTTCCTTATATTTTGGAGCTCAAACTTTTAAGCTGAATTGCAAAACTAAATTCATGGGACCACCAGCGTTAAAATATTCCTAAAAACTCTCAACAACACCCGCTGAAATTTTTTAGGAAGCCCCCCTCCATAGGACCGTACCCTTAGCTAGAAAACTTTAAAAGGAGCACACAAATATGGTCCACAATATAGAGAATGTGGGTTGAATTGGCACTAGTTGACATTAAACCATTTAGACATGATTTAGTGATAAATTTGTGAATGTTTATGACACTTGGTACACTTGGATCAAATTGTATTCTTAACTCACCTCAAAGTTTGTTTAAAATCATAAAAATCGGAATCTAAAAAAATATTAAATTTTTTTAAAAATAAATTTGAATTGTAATTGGAAAAGATAGCACATAATCATATGTAAATTTCAATTTAAAAAATTATTAGAGGAATTTACTACTTTAAATATTTTTTAGTTAGTGAAGAGGATGGATATATTTGAATATTGCTGAATTCAATAGTCAAAATTAAATTTTGACAAGTAAGAATAATACTTAACCATTTACTATATTCTAATAGGGATAAATGGTAAAAATTACTATTGAGTATTTGACAATTAAAAAATGTGATATTTAAATAAGGTGGAAAAGAACAAATTCTCCCTTAATATATTCCAAAAAATACATAAATTTTAAAGCAAAAATTCACCTAAAAACATAATATATGGTAATCTACATAAAATTTTAAAAACCAAAAAGTGATGTAAAATTCAATCAGAAATTAACAAAAAGACATGTAAATTTTAGTTGTTTATTTGACAATTAAAAAATATGATATATAAATAGAATGGAAGAAAACAACTCTTCTTAAATATATATAAATTTTATTTTATTTTTTCCAAAAACATAATAAATCATAATCTAAAAAAGTAAAACCAGATAACCTTCAAAATTAGAAGAAAACATACAAATTCAATTAAACAAATAATATATACAAATCTCCCTTAAAAAAACCAGGTAAAAGTTCTTGAAACATAGCAAGAAGGCAAAAACAATATCAGAGAAATTAGTAAAAAGGCAAAACAAAATTAGAGAAATTAGCAAAAGGCATGCAAATTCTAGTTGTAATACATACTTAAACTTCCTTGGAAAAAAATCAGGTAAAGCTGATTTTTAGGCCACCTCGATTCTCAAACATTCAAACATAGCATTCTTATCAGCATTTTCTGAATTTGATTGTGTAAGTTTATTTTGCATCAGCGATCCGATCACACTCTGTGATATTTTTCCTTTTACAAAAAAATCATCAAATGTGATCACAAACATGATACAAAATAAACTCACACAATCAAATCCAAAAATCTTTCAACTAATCTCTATGAATTGTAATGCATTAACAATATACATGACAGTTGTAACTGCCAAAAACTAGGCCAGTTATGAACTTATTCAACGGCCTTACATCTATACCTTTTAGAAAATAATAATGTTACTGTATTCCAGGTCACTTTCATTGGCCTGCTACCCATATCTTGTACGTGACTGATATTTCTATGTACAATAACACCAAATGCATTGTCTGTCCTTGTTTGGGAGGTGACATTACAATTCAGAAACAATATTCCTGAGAGGGATATTCACAATGTATATACCGCTAGTTGCAGCCGTGGGGCTCTTCTGGCTCTGGTTTTCTTTAACTGATGTGGACGGATCTCAAGTAACTTACGATGGCACTTCTCTGACAATTGATGGCCACAGAAAATTGCTGTTCTCAGGATCCATTCATTATGTACGAAGCACTCCTGAGGTGACTCTCTTCATCTTCGCAATATTCTTCACAGTTCTGTCATTTGATCATACGTCATTCTTTGGTGCTATAGACAAAATTCTTTCATTTCAATATATTTCATTGTTGAGGATATATACAATGTATATATGTTTTTTCCATGTTTATATCGCAGATGTGGCCTGGACTTATTGACAAAGCAAAAGAGGGTGGACTGGATTGTATTGACACATACGTATTCTGGAACATGCACGAGCCAAAACAAGGCCAGGTTAAATGTCGGAATAAAATATTTTGGGATGGATATAACATGTATATATGCACATACCTCGTTAAACTGAGGATTGTACTTTGAAATTGCAGTTTAATTTTGAAGGAAGATTCGATCTGGTAAAATTTGTGAAGCTAGTACAGTCCAGAGGACTGTATGTAAATCTGAGAATTGGGCCATACATTAATGCAGAATGGAATTACGGGTAACCATCATATTCTCAGTTCTCAATACTAAACACTTTATTAGCGTTATTTATTTTTGTGCAATACTGTACTTCTAGTTTTATATATATATATATAAGAATTCGTCACAGGTTGCTTTAGAGTTAGTATAAGGTTGCTGTAGAGTTAGTATAAGGATGCTTTAGCCCAAAATAGCTATAAAACCTATCAAAGTGTATCATTTAAAAAACAAAAAAATCTGCCACAGTTGAACTGTTTTAAATAAGGGAGAAAGGTTTTTTCAAAAATGTTTGAGAAAGGGTTTGTGGTTGGTTAGGATCGAGTATGTTATTTTTTAGGTTTGTCTTTTTGATATTGTACTTTCTTTGTCATTTTGTCTATTTTTGTATTGTCTTTGTTCTGTTTGGATGTTCCATTTCTCATGGAACTCATTTTGTTTATTTTGGAATGTTCTAATTTTGTTGTTTTATGACTGTTGTTTTATTATATTGAGTTTCAAGATTTTATGGAAACCTATTTTTACCCTTTAATCAAAAACAAATTTTCCTATCATGAAAAAGTCTTAAATGAAAATAAAATTCTTTATGTAGTAGTTAAACTTTTAACAATTCTTCCTACTAGACAAACATTGTTAATAATACTTTGATTTAGAATGTGATATGTTGAGAAGGTCAGCAAAAAGATTTAAATGGAACAAAAATTGCTCCTCTTAAATTTTACCAAAGAGATTACTAAGTTTTCATATAAAGCCAAAAATCATTTATTTATAGATAAATTGGTAATATGGTTAGACTTAAACAACACACTCTAAACATTGAGCGTTGTGGTGGTTGTCCCATGTGAACCCCTCTTAATTCAACTCTTTTATTAGTTTTAACTAACTCTTTTTCAATTTATGTTCTCTTAACATTAATATGTTTGTTGGACTTGTAATTGTCACACCTATCATAATGTTAGATATTCCTTTAGACAACAGAATTATTTTTCTACCCTAATAATTCTATTTTGTTTAGTTTTATTAGAAAATGTGCAGACAAAATTTTGAAATTATTATTATTGTGTCATAATATGGATGTATGATGCATGCAGTTTTCTATACTATTCATAAGAAAAATTTATATACGTTTCTTTTAGAACACTTGTAATAACAAAGACAAGCATCACAAATGAAACTGGAAAAGGTTCGGATTAAAAATAGAAAAACAAATTGAGTCAAGAAGAACCCACATAGAACGGCCACCTAAACAATAAAGAATGTATTATTTAAGTCCACCTTGATAATATAAATCATATATTATTAACTAAAGAATAAAAGAAAGCTAAAGACATTTTAAATCTGTACTGAGTGTTAATCTTGTTACAGGGGAATCCCATATTGGGTACATGATATTCCGGGCATAACTTTTCGCACAGATAATGAACCTTTCAAGGTATTTTTTCATCACTCAATTTAGTAGAATGAGTCAAATATTTTTTTATTTATTAAACAATGCTATGAATATTTTGTATCCACCATTGGAATAAAATATGTGGTATGACTGCCCTCTTAAATATCGATGAAAAATATACAGTTTTTTTTCTGTTTCTAGCTTTGGAATTAATAAATTGCTCAAGCTTGATACTCTGGTGAATTCATGAATTAATAAGGTGTTTCTTTCATTGCAGAAGGAAATGCAAAGATTCACAGAAAAAATAGTGAGTATGATGAGAGGGGAGAATCTGTATGCTTCGCAGGGAGGTCCCATCATCCTTCAACAGGTTCTTCATCTTACTTTTTTGTATTTATTTATTAGGTGTCTTGTTTTGAAATTTTCATCAATAATATTGCAAATTATTTTAGGTTAATTAAATAAATGTAAAGAGTAAAGTACAATGAATTTAATTTAATCAAAGTTTTGGTTGATAAGTTGATGTTACTTTTATAATTTAATTGTAATGGATAAGGAGACAGTTTTGGAAATAAGGATGAAGAGGTAATGCTTATGTTGCATAGAATCTGGTTATCAAAGTGTACAAATAAATGCTCTTTGGAAGATGTCTTAGGCTTTGTACAATCTCAAAAATCTGTATGGATTGAATTTGAGCCCCTTCAGATCGATCCTAAGTGTTACAACCTTCATCTAATGTGCAGTAATGAACTTGGCCACACAGAAATGATTTGACAAATAGTGTGTGAAAACTTTCGTTCACCTTCACCTTCTTTGTGTTTGAATTTGCTTGTAAGTATAGTAGTGTTTGCAAACACCTTTGTGGAGATTGTCAAATTGTTGGGTCCAAGTTCTCCTAGATCATCCCCTTAAAAGTGTCAGCTTTAAAAAATGGAGTAAAGATTCAAAGACAACATTCTCAAACATGCAAATGAAATTATGTATAAATTTTATCTTTCTCCTGTCAAAAAATGGAGAATTTTCTCTAATGATTTCTCTGTATTTGGTCACATCTTTTTGTGTGTATTAATTACACATATGAACGTCTATAAATACCAAAACATAGCATAAGTCATCTCATAATGACTAGTAGGAAAAGACAATAACTTGAGAATTTGAATTTGAGGGTTTGAATTTAAGGGTTAATCTTCAGGTACTCAAGAGAGGGAAATGAAGATCTTGATGTAAGGAATGGTTGTATAGACTAATATCTTGATAAAATGACAAATGTATTGGAGTAAATGTGTAAATAGGATTGTGATAAATTCATATGTATGGAAATAGGTATAAATAGAAGTTGGATGGATAAGTACAAGTATCAGTTAATGAGCCAAACTTAGAGTAAGAATATGTCATTTGTCTATGAGTAGTTTTATTAAGTCATTCTATCAACATGGGCCTAAAATTAAATGAGAATTCCCACCGCCCCCCTCCCCCCTACTTTGATGTGCATGTGAATCTAACATGGGCATGTATTTCAAAGTGTATATATATTTTAAAATAATATCATATCCATATAAAGTAATAGAGAATAATGTTTGGTTGTGAAGTCACCAAGGGATGTAAATGAATGAAATAAAAGCATTAACAAAAGAATATAAATGATAGAATAAACTATATTTTATTTAACAAAAATGTAAATCATATAAGCATGAGTGATTACAATTCTAAGAATAGGTGAATATATACCATCCAAGAGACTTATAACACAACCAATGTGGAATAAAGTAAAATAATTCCCAATTAAACAAGTGACTAAATATGAAAAGGACCTAAGTGGAGAGCTAGTTATGAAATTTACCCCATTCACACTAACATCCCTCTAAGTGTAACTTAGGGGGAAGAAACAAGAAAAATAATCAAAGATGGGCCTTGGAAATAAGGCCTAATGAGGTACCTATGTATAAAATATCAAAAGAGGAGAAATCATAGTGAGAAAAAACTCCCCCCATGAGAGGATGAAGCAAGAAGGGCTAAGTGACCCCTTTAAGAAATCTTTAGATACCCCAAAAGATCCCAAATATGGGTGTACTGTCTCTTAGTGATGGGTTTGGTGAAAATATCTACAACCTTCTTTGTTGTAAGATAATAAAGAAAATAATTATTACCTCCACCTAAATCAGCTTCCTAGGAAAATGCATGTGGATCTTGATGTGTTTGATCAACTGATGATGGAGCAAGTTCTTCAAGATCTAAATGGTGCTCTAGAAGTTTTTATAGTAGATGACTAATGGTTTTTGAAAAGTAATTCCAAGTTTAATGAGGATATTTTGAAGCCAAATGACCTTAGTGGTAGCATTAATATCCATTTGATACTTAGTTTCAGTTAAGAAAAGGGCAATGGCATGCCACTTCTTACTCTACTAGAAAATGGGACTAGAACCAAGGTGAATACTATAGCTAGATGTGGACTTGCAATCATTAATATCACCATCCTAATAAAATTCTACATATCCAATCAAAATTGATTTTTTACCTACTACATAATAAATTTCATATTTGTGAGAGCCTTGTATGTAATGAAGAGTGCATTAGTTCCTTTCTAATGAGCTCATGAAGCACTTGCATGAAGAATAAAGCCATGTAAAAAAAATGAAATATCAATGTGAGTATGATTCAAGTAGATAACGCTAACAACAAGTTGGAAATACAAGGTAACATCAACCAAGGGAGTTGAACACTTGGCTTCAAGCTTGGCTCCTAAGAGAAATGGAATTGGTCTAGGCTTACAATCAACCATACAAAATTGAGAAATCATATCAAGGACATACTTAGGTTGTGCAAGAGTGGTCTTGGAAGAGGACTAGGTGATCTTGATCTCGAGAAATTAGTATAGCACACCCAAGTCAATCGTGGAAAATGTGTTGTGTAAAGCAATCTTGACTATATCAATAATGGATGAGGTGCTCCTTGTGATAATAAACTCATCAACGTAAAGAACCAAAAAGAGAAGAGAATCCTCCTATCTCAGAGTGTAGATATTTAGATCAAAATGACATCAAGAGAATCTAATGGCTAGAGAAGAAAGGAGTTTGTCATGGCATACCATGCCTATAGGGCCTACTTGAGGCATAAATGGACCCATGGTGAAGTAGATTTATTACAAGGATTTGGAATATGGTTGCTCAAGTGGGTTTCTTCAAAATGTGGACAACATATACCTATAGAGGCAAGCTCTTCATTTTTGGGAACTTGCACCTCCATTTATAACTTTTTGAGAGGGAGAATGAATAGTGGATAATTGTCTAGAAGATTGATTGTGAAGAATGGATGAGAGGAATTTCCTTGGATCAAGGAGAAGATGAAGGGTGTTGATTTAATTTATTCATAATATAAGGATGAGAATAAATAGATAAATAACAAAAAAAGTGATTAATAATAAGTTATAATTAAATGAGGAAAAAATAATTAGTTGCTCATTTATCTCTAGAAATGTTTGAGGAAATATATATTAATAAAATAGTAAAATACTATTTAATTAAATTATTCATGTGAGATGAAAATGGAAGTATTTAAATAATAATATTTAATTAGATGTGAGGTATAAATTGAGGTAATTAAATATTAAGATTATTTAACTAGATGTGAGGTGGAAATTGAGGTAATTAAATAATTAGATGTAACATTTGGTTTAATAATTAAATAATAGTTATTTAATTAGTTGGTGAAAACTAGATTAATTAAATATAATATAATTATCTAATCAAGTAATAATGACCTAGATTAATTAAATAATATAATTAATCATACATGTGTAACTTTGAACAAGGATTTCGTTAAGATGGGAAGACAAGAACTTATTTGGGTGAGTGATTGTATTTGACAAGGGATTATTTTCCTAAAATTTAATGTATGCTTAGGTTTTTGGGTGGGTTTGTTTACATCATTCTTTCTTATATGATGTTTCATTTTTTATACACAATATACTCTACTAAGGTCATCATGATCCATTATATCATGTTATGTCTTGATGGTATATTTGTTGGGGCATCTTTACTATTTGCTTTTTTTGCATGCATGTATGAGTAAGTCATTTATGCATTTGATAAAATATCATTAGGGTTCCTTATACCCTGATGCTTCCCATCATATGGTATATCAAATTAATTTTTCTCAATGCACTTGAAAATTTATTCAAAATAATTGGCATATACCTATCTACAACTCCCACAACATTTCTCTAACTAACTAGCCAAGGTGATCATCACTTATTCCTTACTCCTTGTCTCTCCAATTTTTCTTAGCCCTCTTTTCCCTTTCCATCTTTTTCAAACCTCTTTTTGATATTGTTTTTCATTTCAAGTGCCCATCCAAATTATTCACACTTGCCTAGACCTTATGAAGGGGACATCCCTACACCATCCATAATTCATCCTTACAAGCTTGGGGCATCTTAAATTCAAAACTTAATCTATTAATCTAACCCAATTGATTAAGAAAAAAGCTTAAGTCAAAAATCCCAAGCACAACCTTTCACCATCACCATCTCTAAATGGTGTTCATGATTATTGTTTCCTCAAAACACTATTACTCCTCTCAATCATATTGAATTTTAGTCATGATGAAACTTTGAAGAAGGGAAAATATAGACATATAAATTTTTCTTAACATCATTCCATACTAATATTTTTATCATCATCAATCAATTAATTAATTATATTAGTTAATTAATATAATTTGTTAGTAAGTAATTAAATAATTATATTATTTAATTAATCTAGTTCATTGCCAACTAATTAATAAATATTATTTATTTAGTAGATAACCTAATTTCACATCTATGAGTTAATTCAATTTCTATCTCTCATATATTTAATAACCTCAATGTTCACTTCACGTTTAATTAAATCTTCAATTTTTTCCTCACAAAGATTTCTTTATTCATTAGATGCTACCAAGGGAGTAGCTCTCATATATAGATATAAAAGAAAAATTATAGTCCTTCAAGAGAGGTTTCTCCCTAGTATATTTTGGCCCTATTCCTTGGGCATCATGTATATAAGCAAGAAAATACCATCAAAGAGTTTGAAGACTCTTCCAACTTGCAATGGGGATAACATTGTTTCATGATGCTTGGTGATGAATTTTTTGACATCTTCTCTTACATGTGTAGTCAAAATGTTGAAAGAATCTCCCAAACAACCTTTCATCAATTAATGATTGGATGCACAACCTACAATGCTGCTTTCTAAATTAGTTGATTGATGAGTTATTTTACTACTTTCTTTGCTCAATTTTTTTGACCCACTACCATGATGTAGCTAGCCAAAAATGCCTCTAGTATCTTTTTGTCATGCACATGAGTCTCCTCCAAGACCACCTTGAAGATTCATCTCAATTTTATGACTATGGAATTTATTGCATGAGAATACACATCTAGGAATACTAATTCGAATTTCCACTGTACTCTCCATGAAGCTTTGGGGGATATATGTAGTATATCCATGCCAAACTGAGAGCTCTCTTATGGAAGGATATGAATTCAGAGTTCTAGCTTTGTTTTGTGTGAGAAGGACTTAGAGATGCAAAGCAACTAGATATACTACCATAAGATAGCCTACATGAATAATTAAGTTAAATAATATTTTATTAGTTAGTTACCCTATATTCCCTCCACCATTACCAAAAGTAAATGAGCGACTAATTTTTATTCCCTCCCATTTTTGGTTGCAACTATTTATTTATATTTTTTCTATTTTTAGATAATTTAATCACATCCATTCATCTTGAACAAATTAAATCAACATCCTTCATATTCTCTTCGATCCAAGGAAATTTGTCTTATCCATTCTCCATTTTTAATGTTCTAAACAAATCCTAGTCATTCATTCTCCCTCCCCAAAAAATTACAAATGGAAGAACAAGTTCCTAAAAAAGAACCCATATGTGATAGGTATATGTTGCTTACATTTTGAAGGAATCTAGTTGAGCAACCACATCCCAAATCTTTGGATAAAATCTACTTCACCATGGGATTTTAATTCAATAACTTGTCTTGTTTTATTATTCGAATATTCATTATGAATTCCATTTTTACTTGATTGTGAGGTGTGCATGTGTTCTATAATAGAAATTTGATATTTTGATTTCGTTTCTAATAAAAAAATATGCTTATGTAACAATAATGGATGATAATCCATGGTTTGAATTTATTTATTAACAACTACTCTATATCTAGTTATGCACCTTGAAATTCTTATTAACATGTATATAATTTTATTGATTTATTATTTATTTACAAATAATGTTAGTGAATATTTTCCAACAAATTATTTACAAAATATATAATTATTGAGGTTTATCAAAGAATAAATTGATTTCTTCCTTTCTATTGACACACACCATCTTTAACATCTACAGTTTTTTTTCTTGAATTATATTTCCACTAATTTTAATTGACCACATTTACATGGAGAGTAAAACAAGTTTTATAAGATATTTTGTTTAACCAATTTTCTTTTTGTTTTTTCTATTATTTAGTTCTACTTATTATACATCCAATGAAGTGAGAGCTACATCTATTGGCATCCTAAAGAAGTGTTTCCTTCTACTATAGGAATAGGTGCAACTCTATTTTATTTTTATAAGATTTAGTTGTCTTGATTATGTGCATGTTGGATGCCAAATAATACTTGACTCCTTGCATTCCCATTACTAAAACTGATTCCTTCTTTAACTATTCTTTCCTCTTTAAGGATGCATGAGTTTTCTTTATGGATAGTCAACATGTTACACAACCCTTAACAATCACGACTTATTCCAACTTCACAACATATTCATCAAAAAACTCTTTATATATCCCTATCCACAACCCGCATATGCACTTCTTTTGTAAAGTACTATGTGATAATTAGAACTTGGTTGCAAAGACTAATCAGGTCAACCTCAAGGTGTACCTTAATGCTTGAATCAATTTTCTTGTTAGAGAAATATTATCTAAGTACTATAATTATATAATCAATCATGTAACTATCAATGACATAGAGAATTGAAGTACAACTTAAGTGTATCAATACATAGCTCATTCATCTCAACCAACACCTTGAGTTGTTGGTATTGGTGTGAAATAATATCACAAAGGGATTAAAAGTGTCAATGATGATTTCATGGTCATTTACATGTCAAGTGGTTGACTATACTTTAAAATGGCATAGACATAAGAATGCTCGAGAGTACCACTTGATTGTGTAAAAGAACATAGTAAATCATCAATTTTATGAATTATAATTTTTCAACAATGGATTTTCCATTTTTTTGGATAAGATAAGCAACATTTATAGGGTGTTGTACCCTTTACACAAAAAGCCCTTGAAGGCCCAAAAAAAAGAAGCTAGTTCAAACTAGGAATGAACTAGGAAAAGAGGACAACCCACACACAGAAAAAACTGACAGACAACTGTTGGAACACAAACAAGGACTTAGACAACCCTTGAATCTGAGGGGACCAATCTGACTCCCTTAACCCTAGGCCACGAGGATGCGGCAAATTGAGGGAGTCCCTTCTTCTTTCTCAGCACAATAGACCAGGAAGACTTAGGATCCAAGCCCATTGAATGAGGCGAGAGAAGTAGATCGACTGAAGCCACCAAGGGAAAAGAGCCACCACACAGCAGGGGAGGTGGCAGCACAGGGGAGGAAACAGGAACGAATGAAGGACCATCAACAGTAATCAACGAAGTTTGGGATGGATTTTCCATTGTTTCAACCACATAGTGATGTAAGTTTTTATCTTCCCTCTCACCCAAGCACAAAGAGAACACTAGTGATAGTAACAAAAAATATTCAAATGTATCAAAATGATATTGTATAAATATGGTAAAATATTTTTAAGGACATTCATATAAATGGGAAGCATAATACACCTAATCCTACATATTCCTCAACCAAAGTTATTTAATGTGGGCGTTACAACAACTTAACATTTATATATGTAAATCATTATGTTAACTAATTATATTAACTACTTACATGTAGGTTTAAATACTTAATCATATATCCAAGTAGTAGGATTTATTAATTCCTAAAATTATCCTCCATAATACATCACATTACCAAACTTTAAAGATAATATTTTTCATATGCACAAGCATAATTATGCTTTTGCATCAAATCAATGAATTTGAACTCATTCACAGATTATTGAAATACATCCATAACATATGAACAAGGAAACACAATGCAAGTCATACACATATGTAATTAAACAAATATAACTCAATTGTTTACTACAAAAATCTTTGGGTATGAATAGGGACACACTTAACTATCCACAACAAGTAATAGTGAGATCAAACATAATATGATTCTTAGTGGGAATAACCTTACTAGACTTGTATGAAAATAGACACACATAATTATTCATAACAAAACTTCAATACAAATAAGTAAGCACACAACTATTCACAAAATAAATTAGTTGGAGTAGGCCTCACTACTTCTTCAAGTGAAATCAACAATAAAATTAGTCTTCAATTAGTTAGCTCTTAATGTACTTGACATATCAACTGATATATCACTTATGGGTTGATTAGTAGTAGAAGTTGTTCTTTTAGGAGTAGATGCTATAGTTACTTCCTTAATCAAAGGAACCTCTTCATTAGGAACTTATCAAAGTTGGACCACCTTAGCTTCTTGAAATTTTCTTTTCTCAATCAATAAATCATCAAAATAATCATTTTTGTTAGCCTTATCGTTTCTTTTCTTTGTATTATCTTTGTTATATGCTATGCACATTTATCTTGATTTCAATTTTTATATATGATAGTTTAATCAAGAAACACTAATGTCTAGGATATGTTGTGTTACCTCATTGATGGAAGAAACCTCCTTTTCAAACCAATTGAGGTTTGAAATGGGTTCATTATAAATCTTATTCATTTCATAATTGGGATGTTGGACTTCTCCATCATATTTTACTTATCGTGGCATTGTGTGTACCCATAGTTTTCATATGATTCAAATGAGCCTCTAACGTGATCTCTTCCTTACTTCATGATCATTTAGGAATTTTTCCCAAATATCTTCTATATGAGGTATATGTTTCATTGATGAAGAAACATAATTTTCCTTTCTCCCAAAAGGATCATAATTGTGCCTTGCACGATCATATTTGCATATTTGATGCAACTATAGTTCTATTTTTTATGCTTTGGCACAACTCATGATATGACATACATTATAGATCCAGTAGCAATAGGGAATTTTATTTCAATCCTATGTTTGGACTCCAAGATTCCATGAGACTCTAATAACTACCTTGATATTTAAAAAAAAAAAAAAAAAACATTTTATCAATTGGGTATCTTGGAAATTTGAATGGCTTCCCAAAAAATCCTTTCATCCTTATATATGTATAAATTTGGGGACTATATATACCAACTTCCCTTGATGTCTATGGTACCTTGCACCACCACAAATAATCTCTTTGATTTGTCTTCTTCCATGGTTCTAACTAATCACATATAGGAAAAACATCATTTACCCTTTGATAATGTTTGACGGCCTCCTCATGTTCTAATTGAGGGTAATAACGGTATACTAAATTCTATTTTGGTATTGTACCCAAGGTATCCATTCTATCTAACCCAACAAAAGTAGATTTCATAGCCAACGAATATACTAGATAGAAGTCAAGAAGAATTTGTGAGTTACTCCAAAAGTGGTAATCTACTTGTGTAGGTTATTATTGATGATTTTAAACTAGTGCATCATGTTTTTTGTCCATCTAGAGCAATCTCCACATATACACACATCTATAGTTCAAAAGTGGAAGCATTTTGGAGTCCAAAGACTCTACTTAACTATGTCAAAATATCACTAATCTCATTGTGGAATTCACTTCCATACAACACCTTGAAATTTTTATACTAAATTCTTTTATGTTTCCATCCACTTATGCTAATTAGTCTCTTGCATCGTTCTGCACCATTGAATTCATTTCCAACCTTTTCCTTTTCAATGATTATTACTTTGACCATGTAAAAAGGAATATTGAAAGTATTCATGATACCTTCAATGTTTAAATTTGTAAAGATCATTCCTCTAGCAATTACTTTTTTTTTTATGCATATCATAATTATACATGCATGTCATCACTAGTTTTGGACATTCCATAACCACTCGGAATGCTACAACTTTATCCGACCCGCTCACAACAATCTTCTTTGCCCAAAGTTTAGAGTTGGCAGTGGTCATTCTCCTATAGAAGTCATCCATATTTATGTGTCCCAAATCTATATTATAAATGACACCATATGTAGGAGTGAATAAAAAGATAGAGACATTCCTTTAAATTCATACTTCATGTCTTTCATGCTCTTATTCATCTATCCTATATGACATACAAAATCCCCAAATTACCTAATCATTACTTTAGTTCCTTATTCACCTATCAAATTTATTTTGATTAGGGTTTTTCTATATTTCCACGGCTAGATTAAAACTAGGCTTTTTTCTCAACTTTCACATTACTCTTATTTTGCACTTTCTTAACCTTACCTTTTCCCAAATTCAAAATTTCTCAAAAAAAAATATAAAAAATCACTAAAACTCCATCAATCAAGTACTCAAGGTTTCATGGATTACATACTTGAATTTGCAAAAAAATCAAATCCATGAAATTGTTAACGAATTTGGTAGCACTTTTTTTTTCTTCTTCCCAAATGTTGGTAGTGTCGTCTTCTGCAAAATTTCAAAGAGTTTGCTTAAATTTTCTTTGGTAATTTTAAGCTTGATGGACACTCTCAAGATTCTCTTATGTGCTAAATTTTTTTCGTGATGCAATGCGTAGAACAATTAAACTTTAAAACTTTGCAAAAATATGTAAAACTAGGGGTGCATTTAACGTTCAGAGAAAGTAGATAATTAATTTCATAGGCAGGAATGTTAGTTGTGAAAGTTTGAATAAGAACTGCACCTTTCTTTTTTAATTAATTCAAAATATCGGGTTCGGTTGGATGATCACTTTCCACGTTAAGCTTCTTGTTTGGGTTGAAATAGACTTGAGTTCTTCGCAAAAGCTCCTTGTGCAATGATTTCACTTACAGGTTATGCAGACAATCCTAAGTGAACCAGTTGTCTTTGGCTTAAAGGTTAGGATCAGATGAACAGTTCTTATGCTGACATCACCAAAATGTCATAATGATGTCAATATGGCATAGTCAAAGATCGAGGTCATCTTTGTATGAGACCAAAAAAATCTAATGGATCATAGAGTGTGATCTGAAATGTTGATGTTAAAAAAACTAATGTAGTTTAATCCAAAAAAGCATACTATTGTAGTTATGGACTATGGAAATCTTAATGTCTTTGAATGAAGCGTATTAAGTAGAGGCATAATAGGTTTGTGTAAAACTTTGAATGTGATTAGTTATCAAGTTCATCCCTTTGAACATGGCCTAGCTTTAATATGCTTCCAATCCAAACAAACCATGTTATTGTTTATAATCTGTTTAACCCTCATTATGTGTTTACTATTAAAATTAAATTTGAATGACACTTTAATTATAGATTTTTTTCTTGTTGTTTTCCTATACACAATCGTCTCTAATATAGATGTACGACTTAATCATCTATGAATAACTCATGATTTCATATAGCCTTCTATATTCATAGATAGATATGGATTAGACATAAAGTTCATTTCATTTTCTAATTTCTAGCTCTTCATTAATCTAGGAATTTGATATGTATATGTTAGTGTGGGTTGATAAGAAACAAATTATGCTCCATAGGTATTTTTCAATAATAATATTTGTTATGATTATGAGATTAATTATATTATTTATGCACATAATTCTCACTACTAAGAATAATATATAAGCAACCTTTTTGACATTCAATAAGATGGAATCAAATGTAAAAGTGAATTATTATTTTTTTAACTCTCTATAATATATTATTTTGAACAAATTTACAATATATTGTAAACTTATTTTCTATTTTTTCAATAAAAATAAAAACAAATAAATACACAGTATATCACAACAAAATATTCATTTAATAAAAAATAAATTCAAAATACAATTACTAATATTTTGATTATTCTTAATTAAAAAGACATTTTATAATTATTTCTTTTGATTATTCACATTATTCATAATTCATCAAACATTTACTTATTGTTTAAACTACCATAAATCCAAGTCATTCTAAAGCATGAGCCATTAGATTTCCAAGGTCTTTCTCATAACAATGTTATGCATTTATTATTTTTTAATAAAAAAATTGATTCTTTATTAAATATTTCAATCTTTTCTATATTTTTGTTAGTATCATTGATTGAGGAATTAAAATTATTTGTTGTTAATACTAAGGACTATGTGTTATGTGGTTACAGATAGAAAATGAATATGAAAATATAAAGGATCATTTTGGAGAAAGTGGGCGTTCATACGTAGAATGGGCAACAAACATGGCTGTGGCATTAAAAACAGGAGTTCCTTGGACAATGTGTAAACAAGACGATGCCCCTCATAATGTGGTTAGTTTCCTTATTATGTATAAAAGTTTTTCTTATTTTTCATAGTAAAGTGCACAGGAAGCTCTTGAAAATGATATACATGCTTTCTATAATGTAATGGTTAGGTGTCATTTATTAGGATGGATAGATAAATAAAACCGAATGAACTGATGTATACCTAAGATCTTTGTTACGATGACTCGAATGCAATGGAATATACTTCCTCTGCAATGAGAAGAGCTTTGCCACTAACCATTTCATCACTGCCACCTCAATTTGGACTCTTGACCACTTTAACTTCCTATCAGGTTTTTCTAATCCTTCTGCCTTGTTGCCTACCTATTGTCGTGTGATTTCAGTACAACTGCCTAGATTTTATCGAGTAAATGTGTGATCTGCAGCCACGACCACTTAACTGCTGTCTGATCATTTTTCATTCTTCTCTGTACAACAACCATTCCATGTTCGTGTGATGTTGACACCATTGCCCAACAAACAACTTATAGTCCTGCGAAAACTTACTGGTCGGCAACTACCTCATTTGTCATGCGAACTACTTTAGCTGAGAAAAGATCTCCTTGAGGTGTGCTTGATGACTCAAAAACACTTTTCCCTGTAAGGACATTTGTCTCCTTAGTGTTTATCGCCAGTTTTGAGCGAACTTTGACACTTCTCTCCCACTGATGTCAGTAGGAGTAGGATAATTATTCTCTCCCACTGATGTCAGTAAAAGCAGGATAATTATTTATCAGTTTTTGATTGAGATGGGATGCAAAATTATCATTGATTGATGATTAATAATAATAATAATAATATTATTTTATAGTCCACGATACCCGGCAATCTGTTTTTGGGTCTACAGACAGCCTACAGCAATATGGGACTCCTCGTACTCCCAATATTGAAATGTGTGTCAAAAATGAACTTTGATGATAAATGGGAGGAGAAGGTATAACGAGATCTCGTGGGGTGTAACATTATGCATGGAAGGATGTGCCTTACTGATACATATATCTATATTCTTAATTTTTTAAAGGAAAGATGAATCAAAGAAGAGAAAATGGAGGGGAACCCATAGATGTAATAGAAAAGCATTAGAAAGAATCAAAATTTGTACAACATTTGAAAAGCATGTGCATGTTTAAAGGTAAAAGAACAAAGTTGTTTCCCACTTTCAACCAACTAAATAGTTATTAGTGTGGATTTTGTTTTTCCTCATGCTAAGGGATATTTTTTTTCTATACATATTATTGAGCTTGATTAGGTCAATTAGACTTGGTTTATATGAGACCATGTGGCATAATCCATTAGCTACATGTGTCACTCTCTCCCACACATGGGTAGTTGAGTTTCACACCTTTTGGAATTATATGCCACCTCTCATAATCAGTATTTGTCTCTATCTAACTAGGTTATGCCACGGATTTTGACATTTACCAAGTAGGTAAAACCTCCCACCTATTATGGGTAGTAGGATTTAATACACCTTTTGGATGTATTTTCTCATATGTTGCTATAGATACAACACTCTACTCTCGCCTTAGCTAGTTCAGTGAGAGTAAAGTGAATATTCTCAAAATAATTTTGTAGTTGTCTCTTATTTTCTCTTTTTTAGGATTCTCTCTCCATTCTTTTATTTTGATCTTTAATTATTGTTCAATTTGAGTGCGTGTGATCTATGACCAACATCAAAGCTCGGTTCTCACTTCTCACAAAATCTAACATGGTATTAGAGCTAGTTTGTTTGGTATAGTTCATGTTATTATCTTATTTTTTGAAAGATTTTGAGACTAATAAATAGTTAATATTTTCTTCAAAATCCAATATGCTCTTCTTTTGCATCCTTGGATGATCTAGAGAATCAAAATAGTTTAAGTGTTTTTATTAAAAAAATTAAAAATTTAAGTGTTTTGATTAAAATTTTGAAATATCGTTGACTGCTTATGAGAAGAATAGGAAAGAGGAAGAGGGAAGAGCTAGAGAATGTTGTAGAAAACTTGAAAATTGCTTGATAAATGCTTCATAATGCTCCACAATTTCATAAATCAAAAAATCTTGAAATGTCTAAAACTAGTTTCGGGGAATAAACCCCTCATCTATTAGACTAAAGGACTTACAAAGATTTTCAAAATGAAAAAGTGAAGAAAAACATTCAATAGAGGGTTTTACAGCGACAAACTGATCCAAAAACCATAAAAAGTGGTGAACGTTGCACCAAAAATGGTTACCGTTGCAAAAAGATCATTGCAAAAGTTTGGGAGAAGACCGTTTTGAAAAGAAGTGACTGTTTAAATAAGCGATAACTTAAAAAAAAAAAGTGACTGTTTAAATAAATAATGACTTCAAAAAAGAAGTGACCGTTTAAGTAAACAGTCACTCATTTTAAAAGAGGAGCACCCACATAAATGTGAGTGCACCCCTTTAAAGGAGGAACACTACACATAATGTGAGTGCATCCCCTTAAAAGGGCTGCTATTAAAGTTGACAATTATTTAAAATATTAAAAATAATTAAAAGTTTAATAATTAAAAAAATTAAAAATTAAAAATATTTAAAATAAAAAGTAAAGTATAAAATACTTTATTAATTATTATTTTTTAATTAATTAATAAAAAATAAAGTATAGAATACTTTATTAGTTATTAAAAAATTAAAAAAATAAAGGTCACAAAATTCAAACAAAGCAATAGAACAACAAAAACAACAAAAGGAAAGGAAAAAAACTAAGACCCAAAAAGAAATCTACTTCACAAAAGGAATGAATCTAATTTCTTAGGATTCCTCCAACAAATTCTTGGAGGTGGTATATGATGCAATGTAGGGGCTTCTTAGCAAAGCCAATGAAGTGTAGGGTTTAGGGAAACCCCCAAATTTAAAGCTCTCACAGAAGAACAGTAATTGAGCTTAAGAATTAGGGGGGGCTTTTCTCTTTCAAATGTCGTTAAGCATTTGATTGAGAAGCATTGACTTATCTTTCTGAGAGACTTTATTGAAACACGATAGCACAAATTTTTTAGGGTAACCCCTCTCATGAAGTTGATAATAAAGTAACCTCCTAAGATTGGTGAAACCAAAAGTTTCAAACTCTCTAAGAAGATACCTCTTGAGTTCACTAATAATGAAAGATTTCTTCTGATGAGTAGGAGGTCACAAGTAAAAAGGGATATACTGGTAGGCATTCAAAGGTTTTTGAAAATATTTAGTGTCAAGAACATGAAAGTTCTAGAAACTTTCACCTTTGAAGAAAGTTATATCAAGAAGATCAACAAACGAAGTAGAAACAACTAGAGTAATCTTGATCTCAGGATAAAAACTCTGGTACTATTGAAAGAAATTCAACAGATAAGTTTTATCCCTAGTCCAAATACATAAGGCATCATCAATAAACCTCCTATAGTAAGTGAGATCAAAAAAATTAATCCTATTCATAAGTTCTTTCAAGGTGACATAAAAAAAGATAGGTGTAAACAACAACAAAATTACTACCCATGGTAGCACCACATATTTGCTTATAAAAGACACCATCAAACTCTAAATAATTTCTCGAAGGACAAGCTCTGTAAGGCTTAGGATCATGCCAATAAGACTAAGATCAAGATTCTTAGAAACAGAATACTTTGTAACCATATCACGAAGAGCAAAAAGACCCTTGGTGGTATGGATACTCGGATAGAGAGATTCCACATCAAAAGTAAAAAGAATACAGTTCGATGGAAAAGATCTATCATTGAGATCATAGAGAAGAGTAAGAGAATATGGAAGGTGAAATTTTTGCTTTAGAAGGATAGGAAAAAGGAGGAAATGAAGAAGCTTGGAAGCAGGTTCTAGCATATACTCAGAATAACTGCAAATAGGCCTACCAATGACCACAAGCTTATGAAGTTTGGGTAAAAGGTAGAAAGCACAAGCTCTAGAGGTAAGAGAAGAAAGTTGCTTCAAGAACTTGGAAACATGATTAAGAAAAGACTTGAACTTTTCAATATGAAAAGTAAGTCTATTCCAAATCAGATTCCAAGGAATAGAGTCAACACGAACACAAACAGAAGAATTAGAAAGTCTTTTAAAACTTCAATCCTATACCAAGAGGAGTCCAAAACTACAAGCTTGAGATTTTCTATCAACAAGTTTGATAATTATGGAATGATCCATTATAAAATCTTTTAAAATTTTAACAAGTCTAAGAGGAAGCATAGGATGAGAGGAAAAAGAACAAGAAGCAATCAGATTCTTAAGAATGAGTTCACCTTTCCTGATGATCTCAAGATGAAAACTATACTCATTAAGATTCCATAAAGGATTTTTTGGTGAAACTTATGAGGAAACTATCGACTAACAAAAGGAGAAATGTCAAGAATGGAATCACCTTGACCAGGTTCAACTCCAGGACCAAAGAAGGCACAAAGACGAAGACACCTAGAAAAGGATTTGAACTCAGAATGAATGTTTGGAATAGACATAGGAGGGGGATGGGGAATAAATTTTATTCCAAGCCCAAGGAGCTTGTGTTCATCATAAGAAAGTCTCCTAGAGGAGAGATTATGGATAGTAGAATTAGAAATTTTGTTATCAATCTCACAAAGAGTCTTTCTAGTGAATAAGCAAGCGGCCATAAAGGCTTGGTCTAAAATAGGACCCCAAAGGTTTAAGCAAAAGCGGGGTTGATAGAAGTGGGTCAATTTTGTCGACCACCTCTACCACGACTTTGACCTTTGTTTTTACCTCTGCTTCTCACAGATTTTTGAGATTGGACAGTCTTCTTTTTCATCTGGTGGGATAAACTTGGCTCAGAGGGCAATAGACTAGAGGCAACCAAAGTGGTACTCTTCTTGAATGTTCCTTTCCCATTTTATGGGCAGAAAAGGGAAGAGGTATAAGCAGGAGGACTTGGCTTCTTCAAATTAGCATTAACATTAACATCCACATGAGGCTTCTTTTTCTTATTCTTTAAGGGAATAGAAACAACATTACCCATTTGAGATTTAAGAATATTAAGTTCCTTGGTAATGCTCCCAATCTTAGATTTTACCTTCTCCTTGACTAAATCTGCAATATTCTCATTAATCAAAAGTTGGTTAGCATCAACCATAGCATCATCCTTAGAATGTTATTGAATGGATGCAACATGGTCCTTAGCAACCTTCTTTAAAGTGTGATCAATCAATAGCTGATTACAAAGAGATTCAAACTCTTTCTTAGCCTCAACATGCCAAGAATTAGAAGGAACGATAAATTGACCAAGGGGAAGAGTCTTAAGTGCGATACAAACACTATTAAGGGTAGAATCAAAGTTTTCCACAACCGAAGCCATTTTTAAATCATGGTTCTTTGAGGCCAATTTAATGGACTCAATATAAGCATCTAAAAATTTGCAATTAACATCCACTTGAATTGACTCTAATCTTGAAACAAGAAGAGAGTTGCCTTCAAAATCATTAATTGAAAGTTTAGGAGGTTTGGATTTTAAATTTTTTGGAAGAGAACCAACAGATTTAAAAAGTTTTAATTTTCTAAGATATTCCGTAGATCTTTCCACATCTATAAAAAGGAATTTATATTCAGAAAAGGCCTTTTGTATAAGAGGCTCATATTTGATCAAGAAATTTCTTTAAAATTTAGGAGAAGCATCTTTTGAAGGAATGTTAGGAATAATAGGATTTTCTTTGGCAAGAGGTTGCACTGAAAGTAGAGCATCAAGGTGAGCTTCAAGGCTAGCCTGACATTGAGAAGAAGTATCCATAAGCTATTTAAATATCTCAATAAGGACATGACAATTCCTAGTAGAAGAAGAAGCAGAATGAGAATCAAAAGAAGATTGTAATTTTGCAAAGGTTTCAAAATTTGATCCTAATACATTCCTTCTGCCATGAGAAATGATGATTCGAGTTCTTCAAGATTACCATTGAACCACGAAGGTGGTGTTTCAGTAATTAAAAGAAGAGTTGACTATGTTGGACTTGATATTTAATTAGAATTTTGTACTGTTGTAATGTCCCCATTTTGGCCATACACTCTTCATTTGGATTTAGCCTATTTTCAGGAATTTGTAGGCTACTCAGATGTGCAAATTTAGGGTTTCCATTTTCAATAAGTCTTGCTTCCAGCTTAGTTCAACTTTCTATTGGTTTTAAGATGAACTTACTATTTTTGGAATTGACTATTTTTAGTAAGTCTAGTTTTGACAGTGGTCCAGTTGGCAACACTTCAGTGAGTTCTTTGTTGGAGCAGTCAAGTTATTATGGTTTTGGCTTTAGAAGAGTAATTTTTGGAGAAATAGTATTTTTCAAGGCATTAATGTTTTAATTTCAAGTTGACCCCTTGGCCTAGTGCATTAACTTAAGTTGTTTTAAAAGGTGGACATGAAGGGGGGGATGCTTCATGAAGTAAATATTTAATATTTTCTAAAGTTATTTTATGCCTTGAAGTGGGACACCATATTAAGGAGAAATAAAGTGTTTTTCAAAATTAAAATATTTCATTTAAGTGAAATGGGCGTCCCTTTTGGAGGGAAAAAAGATGGAAGCTGAAGAGCCAATAGTCACCTTCAATTCTATATTTAAGCAGGCCATTGCTCATTCATTTGTCATCTTTGGTTTATGATATCATTATCCTACTGGTTTGAAATCCAGAATCCGGCTAAGGGAAAGCTTAGCAAATTTACTCCATTCTCCAGGCCTGAAACTATGGTTCCCTAGATGGTGGATTGAGAGTGTGCTTCATCTAGAAGTGCACATTGAGCTTCAAAGTTGAAGATTTTGTAGTTTTGATAATAATTTTCAGAATTGTGTTTGTTGGTCATATCATGGCTGAAGGAGGTTTCATTAACAACTTTTTGTATGTTTTTAATGTGCTTCTGGGTATTGAAGAAATTGATTCCTAGTACATGGGCACCCCTTCCCACAAAAGAGCAGAATTTAATTCAAAGTATTTATTTTTATAATGCAAAATTGCCCCTCCCAGCCAGGATGTACCATTTAAGAGAGCATTGAAGTTTGTGCCAAATAAGTGAAGGGAGTTTTGATGCTATTTAATCATTGCAAGTTGGGCGCCATCCTTCTTGAGAGCCATTGCACTTCGTTTTAGCTCATTCAGAGGTAATTTGAAGGAGTTATGATTATTTCAATAATGTACAGTTTATTGGTCTGTATTTTCAATTAATGGCATTCCATATCAGACTTGACTCATTCCATGCTATGCTATAATTCTTGGATGTCTATGCTTCTAGTTTCATGTGCATTCATTTTGGATGGAATAAAAGCATTTTGGATGATGATATGAACAATTTAGGGGAAGTTTAAGTTGATGGTCTAATTATCTCAGTTTGCTGGTCTTAATATCAGACCTAATTATTCTCTTTACATGCTATATTTCTTTGGTATTTCAACTCACATTTGTCATCAGAAGTATAGTATAATTCTTGCAGAAGTTTGGAGCATATTTCTATTGTAAATTCATTGCAATAAGCTCATTGTAAATGCTGGTAACAGTAGTACTGTTCCAGTCATTCTTATTTCAACATTTACTTTATGTTTTAATTCAAACATTGTAACCCCTGGATGGTTTACTGCCAGTGTGGAAAAAGGACTTGTTATCTCTCTTTGTACCCACTGAAAAGTGGTGAATTCCCACTCACGAGTGGATGCCCATCACATCGGATGAATTAGTTTGTTTTGTAATTCTTTGCCCCCACTGAATTGGTGGTTGTGTGGAAATATTTCATGGTTGGTTCACCGCCTAAGTTTATTTTAGTTTTGTAATACGTACTTCACCATATACTATCACCTTGCCTTCCAAGGATCTTGGTGAACATTCTTGGCATTGAGTTTTATCTTTTCACTTACAGTTGTAATCAATTTTAGCTTTTGAGTTATTTAGATCCTAGGGATCCTCTAATCATATGCCTGTCCCCCCTCATTTTGTGGTCTTAGGGTGTATTCTTGGTTAGAGTTACTATTCTGCATCATTTTGGTTTTGGAGCTAACCTTAACGGGTGCATGTTGCAATTGTAATTGATATTAAAAATCAAGAAAAAATTAAGGGGCATATTTCAGTGGTATCAGAGCAGAAGATCCTGCCATCATGTGATCAGAGCTTCATGTTTAAGTAGTTGAGTTATAGAGATCTTCGGTACCACACTGAAAGTCAGAACAAATTCTAGTTCAATTCCTTGTGGTATCCAAAAGTTGGCAATTAGGCATGGCTAATGAAGAAGAGATGAAACTGGAAGAGGCACTGTATATGGCTGGAAAGAGACTTGACAAAGAATTTCAGTCAAGAGAAAATGAAGATAACATTCTTCATTTGTTAGAACAATGTTTGAGACAAGTGAATCCATCACCTTCAGAGAAAATGGAGTTGGCACTAGCTCCTACTGTGAATTCTTTGAATCAACCCTATTGGTTGGGGCATCTTGATGAAGAAACCAAGTTGCTAATTTCTTCTTATTTCATGGAGATAATAAGAATTGTAATTCCCCAGTTGTCCTATGATGATGAAACTATGAAGATCATATTAAATATGATAGTGGAAAATTTTCAAGATTTGGATGAAACTGGTAGTAGCTTGTTGTCAAGAAGAGCAACTATTTTAAATTTTTTTTCTGAAGTTAGTGCTTGCATCTTATTGATAGAATTGGAGATGGAGAATCAAATTTATGACTTGTTTAATTATCTCTTCACCTCAACTTGGAGTGAGCAAGAAGAGGGTATGCTTGCAGCTGTCATGAATGTCCTAATCTCTACAATTAAAGAAGTTGATAGTCTTCCTGAAAGTGTCCAAACTCTTCTCTTGGATGCTTACAAATGTGAAGAGCAGATTTCTCCCATTGCTGATTTGTTAGTTAAAGAAATTTTCAGTCAATGTGAAGATAAGTTGAAACCATTTTTGAAGAAGACTGTCGTGAACAAAGAGGAGATTTCCGAAGTTGAAGAGGAGGTTGAAAGTTGGAATCCCTTTGAAGACATTGCAAAAGTTCAAGGGGTATCTACAAATTTTCACTCATCCAAGCATTCTGTAGAAGAATGTAATGTGACAATGGAAGCTTTGAAGACTAGTGAGGTACTCTTGTTTTCTACAGAAGAGAACAGTGAGTTGACTTATGTTAAGAAGCCTCATGTTGAAGATTCGAAGAAAGAACTTTTGGAAACAAAGGTTGAAACTGTGATGCATGAAGAGGCCATAAGTGTAGATCCAGATGAAGGAGAAGTTCAGTTAGTTGAATATATGTGTTCAATCAGCAATTTGCTTCTTCACAATTCCAGAGAATGCTGGTTTGAAAGTCAAGTCAAGGAGGAGAAGAAGAAAGAGGAAGCTGAAGTCTCTTCCCACTTCAAAGTTGATTTGATCAATTCCTTTGAATCCCGTGTAGAAGACAACATGGAAGGTGAAGCTTCTAGTAGTTATAAGGCAGATTTCTCTTCACCTGAAATCAAGCTAAGGAAAAAAGCTAAGGAATTGGAAGGCACCATGGATGGGATGATGAAGAGTGTTCATTACATGTGAGACAAGTTGGGGAGTACAACTCAAATGATCTTTGAAATCTTTATCCATCAAGGCTGTTCTACACCATCTCAGGCCGCATATAATGATTGCAACTCAAGTTCACACATTGTTGATAATGGTATTCAAGTTTTGTCAAAACTTGATAGAATTCATAGGCAAGTAGAACATTTGATTCATGATGTGCCTAGGGGAGAAGTTATATGTTGCATTTCTATTGATGACATGAAGTCCATTAAATTTTCCTTGGAGGAGATTAAATCTAGTCTTTTGCACATCATTTGTGACAAAGACATAGTGGTTGATATTGCTGACAAGGCATTGGTGTGGAATTAGCTTACCAAAGCAAGATTGCAAGAAGTGCATGAGAGTCTAAATGAAGTAGAAAATCAGATTGCTACTATTCAATATTCATGGAAGCAAGAAAACAAAAGAAGAGCAGAGGAGCTTCGAGTAATTCTTGATGAGCTTGATCTCATACAAGAAACATATGATTTGGAATGCTGCCCTGAGAGACCAAAGCATTCAAATTTTTAAGTTTTTCAGGCTTTTGACAATCTCTTGTATGAAGGAGGTTCTAGTAAGGTTTATGTAAATCCTCTTTTTGAAAATGATGAAGGAATTGCTTCAGAGATTACTGAAGGAGGAAATTTGAGTTTTTCTTCTAGCATTGGAGAGTTGATACGCGAGTTGTGCACAAAGTTGAATCTACTGCTGCTCCTAGTGCAACCATTCAACAAGAAATGGTAACTCATGGATCACAAAGAAATGAAGACATTCTTATTGTTCATCAACAAAGAGATGATCAACATGTTGATGAAGGTTTTATTCATTATTTGATGAGGATGCTTGTGAGGCTCTTGTCAGATTTTAGTACATCTTCATCTTCTCTTAGAGTGGTTGATTTCATAATTGTATTTGATGAAGAATTCATGGAATCTTTCCGGAAAATCATGTCACAAGATTCTGGATTCTATTTCTTCAACAAATGTAGGTTGGTTGATTATTTCTTGGAGCTTCAAGAAGCTTCAATTCAAATGGAATGAGAAAATCAAAGGATTCGTGTGAGAGCAGTTCTCCGTTTGAGAAGTGGTTCTTCATGGCTGTTAGTTTGGGATCCTGGCATTACTTGGCAAGAAGGTAATACTGTAAATTTTATGGGGGATAAACCAACATATAATATTCAAAATGTAGTTGTGACCATTTTCTTATATGTTGGGAAATGTCTTAAATTGAAAATCAGTATTTGGGATCTCAAGTATATTCTTATGAAGAATGAAATGCATAAAAAGAAGGTTGGAGTGTCAAAATTTTAGTTTTATGTTTGCTGCCTCCTTTTTGTCATTGGTTCTTTATTTCCTACCATAAATTGGTGTTCTGGGAAGGAAATATGATTAGAAGTTGGTTTGTGGTGGCATGGGAACCCTAGCTGAAGGTGCCACCAGTTTGGTTCATGAGCAGTTATGCTCATTTTGTTGAGAAATTCTTAAGTTGCAACTGCTGCTCACCTTCTTGGATGCTGATTTTCCAAACATCAGATCTCAAGATGATTATTTCAAACCTATTTGGTAGCTGGTTATTACATTTTCAGATCTCTCCATCTTCTCTATGGATTGAATTTTTGCTTCATATGAATAAGGGAATGATACAATATGGTCAAAATTTAGGTATGAGTTGTTCTTTCATGTTAAACAATGGAATACATGATAACACCTCATACATTACTGTTTGGAGCAACGAGTTATTAGCTGATTTGATTTGCCAAATTAAAGCTCTTGAAGTGAAATATGTGATGATTTTTTGGAGTTTTTTTAGTCATTGTATATCCTTTTGGATTGAGATGGAGTGTGGAGCATGGTTCTTTATTTGGCATTGGTCTAGTGACTTGTTTAAGAACAATTTTTTTGTTGATCAAAATTATGACATGGTTTGGAGGTCCTACAGACTGATATGGGACCCAGGCACTGACGTGTTTGGTGCATTGTCTTTTGTGGATTGTGACATGTTGGTCCACTTTGATTATTCAATTGTATTAATCAGAGTAGCGCAATGGATTAGAGGAACAATGTTCCTGAGGAAGATTTGGAATCCTGGTATCACTTGGGTTTTCTATTCAACAGTTGAAGATGATGAAGCCAATGATGGTCTTCTAGAATTTATTCCCATGATGTTTCAATTTAATTTTAATCTAGTGATTTCTTTTGTTGGCATCCAGCAGTGCAGTGCTTACATCAATAGGTTTTATCTTTCTCCTAGGTTGATTTGGGACCCAGGGATCATATTCAGTTTCAGTTTGGTTCAGCATGGTGATTTCAGGATGGCATTGGAATTGCTTGAGGACAAGCAATTTTGGGAAGGGCGAATTGTAATGTTCCCATTTTGGCCATACACTCTTCATTTGGATTTAGCCTATTTCCAGGAATCTGTAGGATACTTAGATGTGCAAATTTAGGGTTTCCATTTTCAATAAGTCTTGCTTCCAACTCAGTTCAACTTTCTGTTGGTTTTAAGATGAACTTACTATTTTTGGCATTGGCTATTTTTAGTAAGTCTAGTTTTGGCAGTGGTCTAGTTGGCAACACTTCAGTGAGTTCTTTTGTTGGAGCAATTAAGTTATTCTGGTTTTGGCTTTAGAAGAGTAATTTTTGGAGAAATAGTATTTTTCAAGGGATTAATGTTTTAATTTCAAGTTGACCCCTTGGCCTAGTGTATTAACTTAAGTTGTTTTAAAAGGTGGACATGAAGGGGGGGATGCTTCATGAAGTAAATATTTAATATTTTCTAAAGTTATTTTATGACTTGAAGTGGGACACCATATTAAGGAGAAATAAAGTGTTTTTCAAAATTAAAATATTTCATTTAAGTGAAATGGGCGTCCCTTTTGGAGGGAAAAAAGATGGAAGCTGAAGAGCCAACAATCACCTTCAATTCTATAAAAGCAGGCCATTGCTCATTCATTTGTCATCTTTGGTTTATGATATTGTTATGCTGCTGGTTTGAAATCCAAAATCTGGCTAAGGGAAAGCTTAGCAAATTTATTCCATTCTTCGGGCCTGAAACTATGGTTCCCTAGATGGTAGATTGAGAGCGTGCTTCATCTAGAAGTGCACATTGAGCTTCAAAGTTGAAGATTTTGTAGTTTTGATAATAATTTTCAAAATTGTGTTTGCTGGTCATATCATGGCTGAAGGAGGTTTTCATTAACAACTTTTTGTATGATTTTTATGTGCTTCTGGGTACTGAAGAAATTGATTCCTAGTACATGGGCGCCCCTTCCCACAAAAGAGCAGAATTTAATTCAAAGTATTTATTTTTATAATGCAAAATCGCCCCTCCCAGCTAGGCCGTACCATTTAAGAGAGCATTGAAGTTTGTGCCAAATAAGTGAAGGGAGTTTTGATGTTGTTTAATCATTGCAAGTTGGGCGCCATCCTTCTTGAGAGCCATTGCACTTCGTTTTAGCTCATTCAAAGGTAATTTGAAAGAGTTATGATTATTTCATTAATGTACAGTTTATTGGTCTATATTTTCAGTTAATGGCATTCCATATCAGACTTGACTCATTCCATGTTATGCTATAATTCTTGGACGTCTATGCTTCTAGTTTCATGTGCATTCATTTTGAATGGAATAAAAGAATTTTGGACGATGATATGAACAATTTAGGGGAAGTTTAAGTTGCTGGTCTAATTATCTTAGTTTGCTGGTCTTAATATCAGACTTAATTATTCTCTTTACATGCTATATTTCTTTGGTATTTCAACTCACATTTGTCATTAGAAGTATAGTATAATTCTTGCAGAAGTTTGGAGCATATTTCTATTGTAAATTCATTGCAATAAGCTCATTGTAAATGCAGGTAACAATAGTACTGTTCCAATCATTCTTATTTCAACATTTACTTTATGTTTTAATTCAAACATTGTAACCCCTGGATGGTTTACTGCTAGTGTGGAAAAAGGACTTGTTATCTCTCTTTGTACCCACTGAAAAGTGGTGAATTCCCACTCACAAGTGGATGCCTGCCGCAACGGATGAATTAGTTTGTTTTGTAATTCTTTCCCCCCGTTGAATTGGTGGTTGTGCGGAAATATTTCATGGCTGGTTCACCGCCTAAGTTTATTTCAGTTTTGTAATAGGTACTCCACCATATTCTATCACCTCGCCTTCCAAGGATCTTGGTGAACATTCTTGGCGTTGAGTTTTATCTTTTCACTTACAATTGTAATCAGTTTCAACTTTTAAGTTATTTAGATCCTAGGGATCCTCTGACCATATGCCCGCCCCTCCTCCTTCAGTGGTCTTATGGCACATTCTTGGTTAGAGCTACTATTCCACATTGTTTTTGTTTTGGATCTAACCTTAACGGGTGCGTGTTACAATTGTAATTGATATTAAAAATCAAGAAAAAAATTAAGGGGTATATTTCAACTGCTTAGGAGTTGGTTGTAAGGGATAATTCTTCCCCTACTTTTTTCAATCCTATTTTCAATTCCAATAATGATAATTTTCTTCAATTTCAAAACTTTATTAAAGTTATTATTGATACACATGTTGTTACTTCTCTTTTTAAGCAAAATCAATTTATGGAGGATTCACACAAAGAACAAGCTAAAAATTATGAAACCTCTACAAAATTCTAATATGCTTTTGATTCCCATTATGCTTCTTCTATTGGGAATTTTTTGTCCTTATTGAGATGTTTAAACAGTTTATGGAGACTTCTTCTCAGTGTCAAGTTGCCCTTGAAGCTTTCCTTGATGCTCTGCTTTCAGTGCAACCTCTCGCCAACGAAAATCCTATTGTTGCTAACATTCCTTTTAAAGGTGTTTCTCCTAAATTTTCTCGATCAAATACACTCTCTTATACAAAAGGCCTTTTCTAAATATAGACGCCTTTTTATGGATGCAGAAAGATCTAGGGAATATCTTAGAAAATTATAACTTTTTAAATCTGTTGGTTCTCTTCCAAAAAATTTACAATTCAAACCTCCTAAAATTATATTAATGATCTTGAAGGAAACTCTTTTCTTGTTTCAAGATTAGAGTTAGTTCAGGCATAGGCTAATTGTAAATTTTTAGATGCTTATATTGAGTTCATTAAATTGACCTCAAAGAACCATGATTTAAAAATGTCTTCGGTTGTGGAGAACTTTGATTCTACCTTTAATGGTGTTTGTATCACCCTTAAGACTCTTCCCCTCCTTGGTGAATTTATCATTCCTTCTGATTTTTGGCATGTTGAGGCTAAGAAAGAGTTTGAATCTTTTTGTAATCAGCTCTTGATTGATCACACCTTAAAGAAGGTCGCTAAGGACCATGATGAATCCATTTGAAAACATTCTAAGGATGATGTTATGGTGGATGCTAACCAACGTTCGATTGATCAAATTGTTGATGATTTAGTCAAGGACAAGGTAAATTCTAAGATTGGGAGCATTACCAAGAAACTTAATATTCTTAAAGCTAAAATGGGTACTGTTGTTTCTATTCCCTTAAAGAAAAAGAAAAAGAGTAAGAAAAATAAGCCTCATGTGGATGTTATTGTTAATGTTAATGCTAATTTGTCCTCCTATGCAAACTTCTTCCCTTTCCCACCCAAAAAATGGGAAAGGGGCAGTCGAGAAGAGTAACACCTTAGTTACCTTTGGTTTATTTCCCTCTGATCCAAGTTTAGCCCGCAGATGAGAAAGAAGATTGCCCAATTTGTTGCACCTTCTTCTTCATCCAAAGGAAAAAATGTTGGCTTTCACAACAATACATGATAAAAATTTGTGAGAGCCAGAGGTGGAAGTAGAGGTTAGGGTCTTGACAGAGGTGGCCAACAAAATTGACCCACTTCAATTGACCCTACTTTCACTTAGACCTTTGGGGTTTTATTTTAGATCGAACCTTTATGGCCACTTATTTCTTCACTAGAAAGACTCCTTTTGAGATTGATAACAAAATTTCTAATTCTTTCATTCATATTCTCTCCTCTAGGAGACTTTCTTATGATGAATGTAAGCTCCTTGGGCTTGAAATAAAATTCATTCCCTATCCCCCTCCCATTGTCTATTTTAGACATTCATTATGAGTTTAGAACCTTTGTTAGGAATTTCTATCTTCGTGTCTTCATTATTCTTGAAGCTAAGCCTAGTCAAAGTGATTTCATTCTCGACATTTCTCTTTTTGTTAGTTAGTTTCCTCATAAGTTTGGAATCAAAAGAAATTGTAGCCATTTGTTGAACAAGAATTATTTCACCAACTCTGAGGATGTCTATGAGCTCATAGACTTCAATAGGAGGATTCCAAGAGGAATTGGTACTACGAAACTATGGAGGAAAAACAATAGAGAATGAGAGGTTCACATCTGCAAGAATATATGTTTCTGGGCCGAAGAAAGCTCGAAGATAGAAGCATCTGGAAAAAGAATGGAATTTAGAGATAATGGGCTATGTAGACATAGGAGGGGGTTAGGGATTGAATTTCAACCCAAAACCGAGCACTCCTCTCTCATCATATGAAAGCGGTCTGGAGGAGAAATTATGAATAGCCAAGTTTTGAAAATCGACACTCTACCTTAGACGGAGTCTTTCGAGAGAAGAGAATGAGAGAAAAGAGTGCACGGTTTATAACAACCCCCTATAGGCCTATGCAAAAACGCGAACATTTGGAGGATCTTGGTGATGGAGGCTTTGACTCTGACTTCACCCACGGTTCTAGCATTTGTTGTCCTTGACTCCAACCATGTTTCTGACTATGAATGCCTTTATAGTTTCCTCTTTGGTTGCTTCTTTAATTTTGGCCAAGATTGACTGCCCTTGATGAGGGTGAGGGTTGTTCAGGAAATTGGATAGAGCGTCTTCTATTTTGGATAGATGGGGATTTTGTGTGCCACCTTCCAGAGATAGATGAATGTTCTTTCGGGTGGAGTTCCTAGAATGCACCTCATTTTTTGGCAGTTGTTGAGGTGGTGGATGTGGCTTTTGCTGAGGTGGTGGATGTGGCTTTTTTTGAGGTGGTAGTCACGGCTTATGTTGAGGCTTTTGCTGAGAACGTGGTCGTGGATTTTTTGAGAAGCATCAAGTGAAGACTTCTGCACATTAGCAAGATTTTGTTGAGAGGCCTTCTTCCTTTTAGAAGGAATGGAGGTAGTTCCAATCATGAGAGAACACATCTCCTTCATTTCTTTTTGAAGGGCAGTAAACTTAACATTAAGCTTATCATTAATGAGCTCTACAATGGATTTCTCAATGGGAATTTGATCTGCATTGGTCATAGCATCATCTCTAGCTTCTTGTCTGACAGTAGCAGTAGCATCCCGCGTAGGCTTCTTTAGAGTATTTTCAACCAGAAATTTATTACATTATGACTCAAAAAGACTCTTGGCAAAGGAGTACCAAGAATTAGAAGGTACAGAGAAATACCCCAAGAAAGGTTGATTCTTGAGAGAATCAATGGTAGAAGGGAGAGATTGAAAAATAAAACACAAAATCTTCAATAGCAGCAACATGATTTTTAGATGCAATTTGCATGGCAGAAATGTAAGCATCTAAAAACTTGCGATTGGCATCGATTTGAGAAAAATCGAGCAAGGTATTAGCTTCTAGATCGTTAATGGTGACTTTCAAAGGCTTGACTTGGAGGTTCTTAGGCAAATAACTCGTGTCATGAAAGACTATGAGTTTACAAGGAAACTCAGAAGAGTGATCAACCAAAAATATTTTTTCTTTTGAATTCTTTGAAAGTCGTTTGGACCAGCGAAGAGATAGCATCCTAAAATTGATCTTCTAGTTGAACCTCGGGATGAGCATCTAGAAGAGGCCGATCAACTTGTTGCTCTTCATGTGGCTAATTTCCTTCCTGCTCTTCATGTGGCCCATTTCTTTGTAGATCAGAACATGGGCCAGGTTTATGTGGGCGACAATCAACATGTTGATGTGGGTGATGAACAATGTCATCACATGGGTGATCAACAAAATTATCACATTGATGTGGGTGATTAGCAACATCATCAGCATAATGATTTGCAAGAAAAGGTTGATCATGTTGAGCAAGATCATTATCATCAGAAACACCCCAGAGATGTCGATGAATCACATCCAGATTCTCGTTGATATTAGAGAAGTGTGTATTGTGAGCTTTTCTTTCTAGCACAAACTGCTCCACGAGCTGTTGCATTTGAAGTTGAATAGCTCATGATGCTGCTATTGAATATTTTGTGTCTTCTTTTTCGGTCTCTCTCACTTCTACCATTGATTCTATCGAGAATCAACCTTTCTTGGGGTCTTTCTCTATACCTTCTAATTCTTGGCACTCCTCTGCCAAGAGTCTTTTTGAGTCACAATGCAATAAATTTCTAGTTGAAAAGACTAAAGAAGTCTGCGTGCGATGTTGTTGCTACTGTTAGACAAGAAGCTAGAGGTGATGCTATGACCGATGCAGATCAAATTCCCGTTGAGAAATCCATTGCCGAGCTTATTAATGATAAGATTAATGCGAAGTTTACTTCCCTTCAAAAATAAATGAAGGAGATGTGTTCTCTCATGATTGGAACCACCTCCATTCCTTCTAAAAAAAAGAAGGCATCTCAACATAATCCTACTAATGTGCAGAAGTCTCCACTTGATGCTTCTCAACAAAAGCCAAGACCACATTCTCAGTACAAGCCTCAACATAAGCCACGAACACAACCTAAACAAAATTCACAGCCACCACCTCAACAACTGCCAAAAAATGGGGTGCATTCTAGGAACTCCACCCGGAAGAACATTTCATCTATCTCTGGAAGGTGGCACTCAAAATCCCCATTCGTCCATAACAAAATCCACTCTGTCCAATTTTTTGAACATCCCTCATCCTCATCAAGGGCAGTCAATCTTGGACAGAATAAAAGAGACAACCAAAGAGGCAACTAGAAAGGCATTCAAATCTAGAAACATGGTCGGAGTCAAGGACGCAACCAACACTAGAACCGTGGGCAAAGTCAGAGTCAGAGCCTCCATCATCAAGATCCTCAAAAAACCCACATTTTCGTATAGGCCTATGGGGGTTGTTATAAACCGTGCACTCTTTTCTCTCATTCTCTTCTCTCAGAAGACTTCATCTAAGGTAGAGTGTCGAGTTTCAAACTTAGCTATTCATAATTTCTCCTCTAGATCGCTTTCGTATGATGAGAGAAGAGTACTTGGTCTTGGGTTGAAATTCATTCCCCAACCCCCTCCTATGTCTGTACAACTCATTGTCTCTAAATTCCATTCTTTTGCCAGGCGCTTCCATCTTCAAGCTTTCTTCGGCTCAAAACCAAATATTCCTGCGGATGTGAACCTCCGGTTCTTTGGTGTTTTTCCTCCATAGTTTCGCATTACCAATTCCTCTTGGAATCCTCTTCAAGTCTATGAGCTCATAGACAATCCTCGTTCTCAGCAACTTCTGGTCCATAGACCACAATAGGGGAATCCATAGCATAGGGCAGAGGACGAACTCGAGATTGAGCAGGAGGCCGAGCACCCCCTTTAGCAGCTTCGGAGAAGGACTTCACCCGACCCGAAGAACCCCCAGCAACCAGAGCAGGAGGAGGGACATTCCTTCGCGCAGTAAAATCAGGGATAGAGCCCATAACTTGTGTAACATCAACAAACAAAATATAGGAGGAGCCCCCGCCCAAACCTCCAGCCAGATGCTCGTAGACCCCATCAGAACTAAGCGCACCCGTGACCAGAGAGGACACAAATGCATCCTCAGGCACGACCTTCCCATCTGCAGTGGACCATTGCAGCTTGCTCACAGACTTCCTCTTCCCACTCACACACATTTTATTTAATTGTTGCTAATAATTATTTAAAATTTAAATATAAAAAAAATTAAAAGGGGATAATGCATTTTATAAGTGTTGCTACCTTTTTCTTTTAATAAGGGAAAATGAACATTAAGGCACACCTTATAAGCCTTGATGTCCATAGCCACAAACCTCATATATTTATGTGCATAATTTGTATGTATTTTTCCTTTTTTAAAAAGTACAACTTGCAGTATAAATGACATCAATATGAAATATATTACTTTGAAAACATTATTAACTATTAGACTTAGTCTAATGGGTCATACTCATATATTAAAATATTACAATGTTAAGGTAGCTTCATTAACATAGGGTTGCTTACAAAACTAGGGGGAAGGAAAATAAAACCTAGCCTAAGATTACACAAAGGTAAGGATATATACAAAGTATTTATTACTAAAACTTAATCATCTGTCTATTAAACTTGCAACCTCAAATTGGTATCATCATCACTATCATAGGAGGTGTTGTTAATTGCTAAATATTTGTCAATCCTAAGTGTAGAAATTAGGATCTAAAGGTAAGAATAATGAATTTGAGGCTAAGCCTAATTTTTACCTACTAGATGGTCTTTTATACAAATCAAGTAAATTGTGTGTGCCAAGAGGGCAAAGAGTGTTTCTCATAAGGGAATGACATACGCCACAAGTGGCTGGCCATTTTTGAGTGACCAAAATGGTAGCAAACATTCAATGCTATGTCTATTGGTCATATTTGCAAGTGGATGCGTCGAGATATATATAGGTTTGTCAATTATGTAGCATTTCCAAGCCCAACAATATAAACATGGGGTTGTACCAATCATTTTTTGAGTCGTCAAGGCTATGGGAGAACATTAGCATGTAATTTGTAGGTGGGTTGTGTTGTGACCTTTTTCACACATCGCCCCATTGCAAATGGGGACCCCCTAATTTTGGCTTTGCTTTTGGGTCATTTTGTCGTTGTCTCTCTTTTCTACTATCTGTCTTTTCTGGGATGGGCCCGCCGTTGAACCTTAACGTGAAATTTTGGCTAAGTCTGAGAATTAGGGTTTTGATTTTTCTGGGCAGTTTGAAATCAAGTGAAGTGAATAAATTGAAAATTGAGACTAATGTTGTTGTCAGTGTGCTTCCAACAAACTCTCAGCTGAATTTCGTCAGATTCTGACAACTTACTATTTTTAGTAAGTGTGTAATTCAAGGTGTTCCTTCAGCATTCCTGAAGTTCCGACAGTCATGTTGCATTTAGAACACATCAAGCTGCTCACTGGCAAAATTTGAGCTGAAACAAACAACTTACTATTTTTAGCAGTTCAGCTTCCGGAGCGGATTTCAGGGCTTAGATGCAGGGTTTTTCAACGCATGTCTGGAGATTCCTCCTGGGTTTTCAAAGACCTTCGCGATGGTGTAACATGCAAAGTGAGATAACAACTTTCAGAGTTCAGCCTTTAGAGGCTATTTTTAGGGTTTGCATGTCAGGGTTTCCTTTGCATGTCTGCATATTCTTTATGGGTTTTTCGAGAGCTTCGCAGTGATGTGACATGTAAACGGAGATAATCACTTATTCAAGAACTTACTATTTTTAGCAGATGCATTCCGACAACCACCTCCCAACACTTCAGAATCACAAATTGATCGCAATGCAACAAAAACGAGAACAAACTGAGACCATTTGATATGCATGCAGGACAAATTAGGGTTTCCAACTTCGGGACCCAAAAAGAGGGGTAAAAGGTTAGAATTTTCGAAAACCGGTGTATACCACCGCGATCAACATCTCTCAAGCTATCTGCTGGTAAAATTTTAAGGCAAACGGAGCACTTACTATTTATAGTCATTTCAGAAGCAGGCTAAAAGTAGCAAGGCAGCAACATGCGCCAGTGCCAATAGGCAGGTCACGTGGTGAGGAGCGCTTCATTCAGATTTCAAGTCAAATAGAGTTGTGGAGGTATCAGAAACGAGCAGTTACTATAAATAGCAAACTACCTTTAGAAATATGCTATTTTTAGCAGGCCAACTCAGAATAGCAGTGTCAACAGGTTGATGAAGTCGTGAAGATCTAGTGTTCAAAATTTCAAATCATTCTAAGCTTCAGAGATGCAAGAATTGAAGGACTTACTATAAATAGCAGGCATGGAGAAGCTGGCAAAAGGAAGGAAAAGTGGCTAAGTGTTGAAAATTCATCCACCTCCACCTTGAAAATGCGCCCACCTCAAGTCATGCATGCAAAAATATTCCAAGTGAAAGGTTCATCCTCTTGCCTGTGCTAAATGTGCCCATTTTAGCCTTGAGGTTAAAAAAGTATTCTAAGTCAAGGTTTTATCCTTCACCCCATGATGAATGCGCCCAAGGAAGAGCTAGTAGATGATTTGAAAAAATTTCTAAGTATGAGGAATATCCACCTCCTATGGCAAAATGCGCCCTCCTCACAAGCTAAGCATGGAAAAGTTTCTAAGTAAAAGCTTCATCCTTCAACCTAGGCAAAATGCGCCCAAGTTCACAAGGAGGAGTCAACAAGTCAAGGGCGTTGGGAGTTTCATCCTCCACACATAGCAAAATGCGCCCAAATGAGGCCATGTGAAGACAAAAAGAAGGAAGCTCAAGGGTCACATAAGTGTTTTATCCTCCTCACATTGAAAATGCGCCCATGCTTGGAGGAGTCTAAGAAGTGAAAGCTAGGCGTTGAAAATGTTTATCCTCCCCATGCCTTCATTTGCGCCCTCTTCAAGTAGATGATTTGAAAAAATTTCTAAGTATGAAACTCGTCCTCCTCTACATGCAAAATGCGCCCATCCTTCATGAGGTGTGATATGCGCCCAAGTTGAAGTAAGTAGAAGGTGAATAAAGAGTGTGAGGGTAAAATTTAAAGATAAATGTTGCCTAGGCGTTGAAAATGTTCCTCATGATATATGAAGTGCGCCTAAGATTTAAATGGAGAATATTGCAAGGTGGTGAAATAAAATAACTAAGGCGTTGGAAATTTCCAAGTGATGAATAAAATATAGAGGGCGTTGGAATTTAAAATCCTCCATGATATGTGCTTTCAAGAAAATTTTCTAAGTGAGTTGAAATAAAAAAAAAAATTTCTCACAGGCAAGATGAAGGAAGTTGAATAAAATTTCTAAGGAAAAATTCAAAAGTGCTCAGTGATTTAAAATTTTTCTCTAAGGCACAAAATATTTTTCTTCCTTAGGAAAATCACGCCTAAGTCTGGTGAAGTGATAAAATTTTCTTAAGGCACAAACAAAATTGCCAAAGATGAAGTCAGAAGATGCCAGCTGCACAGGTTGATAAAAAAATTTCAAGTCAGAACAATGAAGCACTCACAGAGATGAAGAAATGGATTAAATTTTGTTGAAAATTAATTTTCTAAGGTTCAAAATTCAAGAAAAATTAAATGAACCCGTTCATTTTATACCCATGAATTCGACAAGTTCTGAAGAAAATTTTCTTCTGGGTATTGAAGATCTTCGACAAGGAATGGATTTTAAAGTCTTCCATGCTTTGCTAAAGCCTTCAGGATGGAGATTTTTGGATGGGCACAAGATTGATGCATTTTCTAAGGGAAATTTGAAAATTTTTCTAAGGCAAGGAATAAGTGTGTTGGTTGGCGAATTTGCTCGAATTCTTCGTGAAAATAATTTTCTCGAGCCAGAGTTGGATGAAATGTCAGAGTGAATGACCCAGTTGATGAAATGAATTTCTTGAAGATGCAGTTGAAGTTAATATTGTCAAAAGGATGATATGCCCTTGAGGAAGATGAAGTTTGTCTAAGGCATGTAGATGTTGAAAAGCTATAAAGAAAGCAGGGTTTGCCAGAAGAAAAATGTTCCGAAGATCACTCAGATCTTGGAAGTTAAAGCATGAAAATCAGGTAAGTAAGTTGAGTTTATATTATGAAGTGTTCTGATGCTCTTCTCCTTGCTTGTTTTGCAAGTTGAACACCGAGGCCATGGCATGATGATTTGAAATGATGAAGCAAGTAATCCAAGATGGCACCTCAACCTCGATGGAAGAAAGTTGCAAGAAAATGGCTAAGTGTTGAAACTTCGTATGTGCCCAGCTCAAGTGACAAAGAAAAAGTTGAAGAACAACGTCAAGAAGAAGATCAAGAGCAGTGTGAACGCGTTTCAAGGCTGGAATCTTCTAGAAGGATGATGGACATTAATGGCTCATTTATTACCCCACTCCTCTTGGTGGCAGTTTTTAGGGTGAATCTTGTTTAGGGCTGAGGTGGCACAATCTGGGCCATCCAGCCGATTGTAATCTGAGTCGTCCGTTGGACTTGGCCAGCTATAAAAGGGGCATCCCCCCTCATTTGTATCTCATTAGATTAGATTAGAGTTAGGATAGCAGAGAAGGAGTAGGGAGAAATTGATAGAGTAGAAAGTAGAATAGTTTGATAGTATAGTTTAGATTGAAAAGGAAGGAAAGTCTTCCCTTTGAATACTTTGTAAGAAGTTGTCGTGAATGCTTTCATAATAAAAGAGTTCTTCATTGATGGTGATTTCTTCTTTGTTATGAGTAGTTGTCGAGGCTTCTTTGTCCTTCCAATTCACGTAGCAACTTGAAATAGCTTAAAGTAAAGTAGATTTCATTTCATGCTAGTACTTAGTGATTGTGGAACGTGGTCTTCAATTTGAGCAAACTTCGTCTATCCATACCACTAGTGTGTTTGCTGATGGTGAATGCACCTTGTGTGGTCAATTGGAATATCGTATACTTAACTTCAATCATGATTTGTATGCCTATATGCGTCGTTGTGATGGTATTTTCATGCTAAGTTGTGATCTGAACACCTTGAGCTACTCCTCTGAAGATTGCACCGGTTCTGTGGAAGTTGTCCGAAGCGAGGCAAAGTAGAGCTTGGTTGAAGTCTATAAGAATTGATCGCCATGTCCCACGCCTTAGAGTAGAAGATAAAATTCTTAGGCCCTACACTCATTTTAAATTCAGTTCATTTTTGGTTAGGATTAGGAAACTTGTGCTCACTTGCCAAATCATTCGAATTACATGAAAGCCCTTAGTCCGCTGTCTGCTGTCAACTGTCGAACAATTGTGTAAGTCCCCTTGAAATACCAACAAAATCACATCGAGCCAACTGAGACTATTCACATTGAAGGAACCTTGGAGTTGAATGCATGAACTCTCTCACAATCTTAGCGTGCTGGATACTTTGATCAAGAGAGAATAGGGAAGCCGTTGGCGACTTTATTCTGCGTTGGTGCGGTCATGAAAAACACATCAACAAGTTGCCGAAAACAAGCATGGTAGAGATTGCATTTTTGTCATTATAGATTATTTTTCTAAAATGTTTATCTTAGTTGCTTGCAAAAAAATTAATCAGAAGTGACATGGTAAATTTGGGTATTCCATCCCCAAATGGATGGGAAAATGGAGGTGGTTAACTAGACTTCGGTGCAACTGCTAAGAGGGTATTATAAGAGGCATACAAAGGGTTGGGATAATCATTTGACCTACATCCAACACTTATATACGAGAGCCATTCATTCATCTATAAATTTGTCCCTTTTTTAGACTTGTTTGGACTATGTGCTATTTAGCACATTTGGTGTTTTCTTTGGACACTCAAAGGATGAGTAAGAAAAAACATAGAAGCAAACATAATTCTTGTGAAAATTTTGGCAGATGAAAAGAAAAGATGTTTTCCATTTCTTGGGATAATATTGTGAAAATATAAAAAATTAACAAAATGTAGAAAAAAAAGAAATAAAAACGAGGATTAATTGATGCTTTTTACATTTAAAGTCATCCTAATTGAATAGATAGTGACAAAGAAACTAAAGGAGAGGTACACCATTAATCTTGAAATATGAATATTTCTCATTAATTTTGATTTTTTTTATAATACACATTGCATAGTGTGTTATTATGCAGTTCTATCTCAAAGTTTGAACCCTCAAAACCAATCATGAACTACAAAATACAAATATCAGGCTACAAAGTGACAAACAACAAAGAAACACAAGACAATTTGGGGTTAATGAGACTAGCTACTATAAAATACCATCTACTAGGGGATTGCAATACTTGATGATGAAGCTCCAACATTATATCTTGCCTTATTTTTTGAAAGTACTTCCATAGCTTGCTTTGCCTAATAAAGGACATATGGAAGACATTTAAGGCAACCCTTCACGACTTGATTACTTTGCTAAATGCCATTTGAAATGTGAACTCCTTTTATTATACACATAATTGCAAAATTTGCACTTTACTTTATTTACACTCAATTGGTGTGAAATATACCATACAAAATTTTCTTATGTAACATGATGATCAAATTTGAAAAAAGATACATCTAACCTTTTAAATATTTTAAAAAAATCAAACAATTTATTATACAACATTTTTATATTTTACAAGATAACATTTTAAGTTTTATAATTTAATTTTTAAATATTAAAATATAAAAAATACATTATTTAATAATTTTTTAAAAAATTAAAGGTAAATAATGATCATGGGGATTGTGCCCTTTGCATTATAAAACTTAGCCAAAAACTTATATTGATTTTTCTGAAATGGGTAGTTTCCAAAAGCCTAAGCATCTATTCTAAGCAAGGGATAGTAGAAAACAATTGCCGTTATGTTATTTTCCTTATATCATCAACCTTCTATCACTCCACTCCCATTTTATAAAACAAAGCAGAAACGAAGAGGAAAGCTTTATATTGATGAATGGTGAGCTCAAAAATTGAAGAACTTAGGAAATAAGGAAGACAAGGGGAGTCCAGTAGGCAACTAAGATCGAACATAATAGACACCAAAAAATCTAGCAGAGTGAAACCTTGAAGTAGCAGCATGGAGAAGTAAGAAAATCAATAGAACCAATCCTTTCTTATAAAACTTTTTGTCTTCAAGCTTGTTTGATAAAACCCGTCCTCGTGCCTTAGGTAAGAAGAGCATCCATAATCCATTGAGTATATGGAGTTTTCCAACTTCATATTGCCGTGCTTTCCTCTTCCTAGGAATGCCAATGTTTGGTTCAAAGATGAGACTTGTGATTTGAGCAACAACATCATCATGATCCATAAAGTTTGAGAGAATATCATCTTGTTCCTCCAGGAGAGGATAAAGGCCCTGATCATCTAGGTCCTCCACACCCTTCGAATGTTGGTTGATCCCATTGAAATCTTCAGTGGGAGGGTAGAGAGATGGGATGAAATCCATAGTATTAGTGACATCCATAGGAATCTTTCACACAAGCCTTGTCCCCTTTTGGGTTTCCATGAACTTTTCATTACCAAGCCAAAGGAAATCCTCACCAGGTTACCTTGTCTTTTTAATCTAATTCTTAAAGTTTTTTTTGATACTACAGGGGTGTCCCTGCCACCCAGCTGAGCGGCCACACAACCCTTACCTTGGGTACTCTAGGTGAGCTAGGGCGAGACTAGTCCCTTGCAGGTGAGGAAGGAAGTCCCACCTCTTAAACCCGGGAGCGGAGTCCAACGAGACCAATGGGGAGCAAACCCACTACCCAAGCCAACTCTACTACTCTAATTCTTAAAGTTGATCATCCTTAAACCAAGTGATTTTTTGGGAGTGCATCCTACAATTTTATGACCTACCATATTGTAGCAAAAACATTTGAATGTAGGTCTTCATGATTCAAGAATTGAGTCCAGATGAGTGGATTTTGGTTGAGTGGTATAAGGGCTTTGTTATACCAGCCATGGCGCAACCTCTTGCAAATTTGTTTTTCAGATCCACCAGCCTAGAGTGTATCTTCACAAAGGTGCTCACTTGATCAATCAACTTTCTTATGACTCCCGTAATAGTTGCAGGGGCTGGATTGTTATCTTCAACCAGATTTCTAGCCATCTTCTTGGAGAAAATCAGGGTTAGCCAATCAAATTTGCTCCTTGCAGAAGGTTGGTACGGATTCAACTTATTCTTGCATGCCTCAAAGATTTAGGAAGCCTGTTGGAGTTTGATAACATTAAGACAGACATTTCTTTCCATGTTAGAAATAGAGGCGAAAGTGAGAAAGCCCTTCCGTGACCCATCCACCAAAGTCTTGAGTGAATTGGAGCCCTTCTACTACTCGTTTGCATTCTTTTGCTACTTGTTTGCTCCTTCCTTCGCATCTGCTCGCCTACCTTCGCTCTTGCCATCACTTTTTTCTCCACACTTTGCCCAACACTCTTTCCTTCGCTCCTCACACTCGCCTTCGCACGTGTATGCTGAACCCATCTTTGTTCATTTTAAAATTTATTTTTCAAGTTATAAATATAAAAGTTAAAAAGATTATAAATAAAATAACTAGGATTCCTTTCTAATTAAAATATTAAAATAAAACAAATAAAATATTTAATAAACAATTTTATTCGTCTTATTTTAATATTTTAAAAGAATATAGCTGTCACCCCTATTTTGGTTATTACTTTGTGTCTATATGCTGGCTTGCAATGTTCTAGTCATTTTGTATTGAAAAGAATAGAGCCGTTGGATCGGCTGCAGCTACTCTGGTCATTCTTCGATGTTGCATGCTTTTGCGTGCTATAGTATGTGTTATTTTTGGCTTCATATATATATATATTGTGTATTCTTTTCTATTTTTGCTAGTGCATGAGGTTTTTTTTCATTTATGGTTGGTTCTAGTGGGGGTTCAGGTAGACCTTTGCCATTCTCTTTTAAGAATGTTGTTCGAATGGATGATGATTCATCTTTTGGACATACTAATGCAATTAATTTTCTCATTCAAGCTACTCAGAGAATGGAATCTTGTTCCCATTTGAATGGATGTTTGCAAAAGAGGGAAGAACGACCCATTGTGGTTATTAACCTAGAAATTATTGCAGAGGAGTGATTTATCTTTCAGAACATGCTCTCATTTATAAGTTTATGGGTTTTAAAGCTACACTACCTTTCTTAGAAAATTGGACTCACCCAGTGGCAGCTTGAGGGAGATATGGAGGTCATCTTAGCTGGTAATGGTTTTTCTTTGTAGTCTTCACTAGAATAGCTGACATAAATAAGGCATTTGAAAGAGGGCCATATTTTCATTATGGGGGGCTATGTGGTCTCTTTCTTTCCCTCTTATGGGGGGGCATTTCTAATGTATATATGTGATGGATGTTGTAATTTGGGGTGTCATGTAGTCCTCCATATTTCATCAATTGATTGGATTTCGTTTCTCTTTTGTGGAGGAGTTTTGTCCAGTGGGTTTTCTCCTTTTCTCCGTTTGTGAGAGATTGCATTTGTATTTGTACATGAATAATTAAAATAGCCTCATTGTTAGGACCCATTGTTGCATCATTGCATCATTTTCATAATGATTGCTTCTCCCTAAGTTGCACTTCGTGTCTATATGTTGCACCCCTATTTTGGTTGTCACTTCGTGACTATATGCTGGTCTACAATGTTTAGGGTCAAACACCGTATTAAAGCAAATAATCTATCATATGAGTGTCTATGAATATGTTCTATGATAATCCCTTTTGTTATTATACACATTTAGACATGGCAATGAGTAAACCACTCAAAAAACAAATTGAAAGATGTTTAAGTTATTTTTTTGGGTGTTTTGAGGTTATAGGGAATTGGAGTCAATGGAAAACTGGTGCTTATATCCAGTTTGGCAACAAAATTGCCAAGTTCATACAAAAAGATGCAATAATTGAAACTAATGGTGATACCTTAATGAAGATATCACAAAAAGATTCTTTTCAGATGCATAGGAAAACTAGGTTCTACACGTACATATAGAAAGACAATAGATTTTTGTAGAATATTCAATGACTTTACTTAGTTATCGCTAAGCATATCCATACATTTCCTTTATTGCTATGAGAAAAAACCTTGCAAAAGCTTTGCAAGGTTTTTACAGTCATTTGGTTGGCCAACTAATCAAAACCACATCCAGAAATATATACCATACACATATTGACACTCAATCAAGATCCTCTTCAAACGTTACAATTATTTATTACAAATTTGGGATAAACCTAGATCCTTACAATATCAAAATGCCTACCCAATGCTGAAAACTAAAAACGCTAGGGTTCTATTGATCGAGGTTTTTCCTCTGCTATGCTCCCCTATTTTTTCCTTGTTTCCATTTGTTAGGACTGAAAATCAACCTCAATTTTCCATTAATCCTCATCACCTTAGCATAACCATTTTTTTCTCAAACCATCACATTTGTATAATAAACTTCCATTTGCCATAATAATAATCCCTTTCAAACCCATTTTTATCAAAAATATTATCCAAAAATCTCTCTTTATCTCCTCGTAATTGCCACCTTAATACACACCTACCCTTAGGCCTGCAAATAGAACAAGCACATATCGATGGGGCAATGTCATGTCAAAGAGAGTTGTATCTTACTCTCTTTGATGGGCTGATAGAGTAGGTTGACATAAAATATCAAAGAGAGTACCGCATATTGAAGAGACATATTCTGGTGTCCCTTCAATAGCCCAAAAAGATATATCGAAGGCACTTGAACTTTTCGAAGGGAGATGTTATCGTGTCTCTTTGATGCACCGAAATGCAAGACACCGAAAGAGCATACTATTTCAATTGTCAAAATATTTTGGCATTCAAGAAACATAAAAAAATCTCTCCAACATAAGCCCATGTCCAATCCATGGAGGATGAATCTAGGAAAACTTGTGACGCCAAATGTGTTTGTTAATAAAGAACTAATCAAGGTACTGGATAAAATGTTTAATCCCAAAGCTCGGAAAATTCATTTACATGACGAGTCAAATTTTCTCCCCATTACCAAGGATTATATTTCTATGGTTTTCCAATTGGATTCATCAATGAATATGCCACTTAGAATTAGAGATCTTTTGGAAGAGTATCGTACTATGGACACAAATTACAAACCCTAGGACATAGGAAACTAGCTCAAAAGGGTTTTCAATGATGAACGACCTCCATTTTCTGTCGAATTGTTTGAAGAATATTACCAATACACCTACTACTTGGCTAGACAAGTCTTAGGAATAGATGTTCTTGCCAAAATGGCTATAGCTCCTATGGTCCTAGTAGTAGACATTCAAAACCATGAATGCTAGACCATTCGATTATGTAGAATATTTGGCATAATTTGTGAACATGTCACCTCTATAAAAAATAATAGTGATGCAATCAATTTCAGGAAATATTCTTTGCTTATGTATATGATTTTATATGAAGGACAATCAATGGGGATTTGGGGTGAAGAGTTAAGAATCAAGGACTTGGATGAGGATGGAAACATAAGACCAATACAAATGTGGACCTCAATTTGGGACAATAGGTGTGGGAGGTCACATTACTTATACTTTGAAGAATAATTTGTGAAACACTTGTATAAATTGCTTGGCCATCCTTGTGATTACAACCTATCCCCAGAATACAAAGATTTCTTAGACCCAAGGAGATCCAAAGGGAAAAGTAAACCACAACTGGGGAGATTGGTACACATATGATGATTGCACTATGATAAGGGTGTATGGGTTCAAAGCAGCTCCATTCCTTCTACCTAGAACAGTTCCTAACATAATTGCTCACTTAGAAATAGTGAGGCAGTTGGCTTATTTGGACTACATGCATCTCAAAAGTTATGGCAAGCAATCTCTCATGCCCCAGACCTTATGTTTTGGTGATTTTTCTGTTGTTTCTGAGAAAGGATATGATTCTATTGGCAGCGAGTTAGATTATTATAGCATGTCACAAGGAAATAAGAGAGAAAATTTTGATCTAGAGCACTTTATTCACAATGCCAAAATGACATAGAAATTGAAAAGGTATGAACATGAGTTCTTTGTTGACGATGTAATCAGAAATTGTGATGAGATTCAAGTGGCAAAAAGGAGAGTTGCATACAATAGGATAATGATGGCAGAGGTGTGGAAGAAGAATCATAATCCATCATATACATAAGCCTTTCATGAAATACAAGACCCTCTGGAGAGAGTTGAGCAATTAATCTTGCATGAAGATGAATTGACTAAGGATGTACCTCTTATAGCCTTCGAGAAAAGAAGAGATACTTGTTCTGGGAGGTAAGCTGAAAATATAATGCCTCTATGCCATTCATCAACATAGCTCACTCCAGATGTTAGCTTCTCAATAGACACTCCCATGACGTGTGAAGAAGGCACTGAAGAGGAGGATGAATTTGCACAAGTAAATGCACCTATCATCCCACAATATGAGTTACCACCAAAGAGGAGTGTTGTCTTGTTTGAAGCTTTAGACAAACTTTCTGATGATGTGAGGCACCGTGCCAGTCAAGAATTTACTTCAGATAATGCTTTTGTTCAAACCCCAAAATTTAGATAATTCCTTTATGAGTATAAGGGTAAAATGATAAGAGAAAAGATGAAATAAATTAGTCTAGAATAGGAAGTTGATGCCTTGAGAGAACTACAAAAGGAAGTTGATAAAGAAATGGAGAATATCACTCCTGAATGAGGGTGAGAACTACTACATGAGGCTGGGGTTATGCTTCTCCCAGGATGGGATATCAGGTCAGCCATAGGTTTTGATAGTTTCAAGAGAAGGGAGAATAAGACTTTGCAATTAACAGATGAGGCAGGCAATAAGATTTATATTGGTTCATGATACAATCCAAACAATGCCACTTTACAAATTTGGGCTCTCTATCCACTAGGGAAGAGGTCCACACTTATTAATGAGCCTAATCAAGTCTTTGGCCATCTTTTAGTGTATAGAGTGGGAGATATAGACCCTATCGAAACAACTGAATTGAATATCAATGTTGCTAAATTCAACAAAGCACAAGTTGAAAAACTGATAAGAGACAATAAAAGGCTTATTTCTAAGAATGAAAGATTAAGACAAGAGGTGGCTAACTACAAAGATAAACTACCTTGTTCCTTAGGCTTTTATTCTCCGTTGGTGGATTGTGAAAGAAAGGTGCTAGAAGCCATGTTTGAAACTGTATACTGGAAGCGAAAGAATGAACAAATTCAATAGAAACATGATGAATTAGGAAAGAAGTTGAAGATCACTAAGTTTGAAATGGCACTACTATATTTGACTACAAATTCTGACAAATGTTTGGTGACATATCAACAAAATATTGTCGACTATTGTATTTGACTACAAATTCCGACGAATGTTTAGTGACATATCAACAAAATATTGTCGACGAATGTTTGGTGACTACTGTATTTGACTACAAATTCCGACGAATGTTTGTTGACTACGTCACATGTACAACAACCTCGTCGCATATTTTTGTGGTTCGTCGGGCTATGTTTGTCGAAATTGCGACGAAACCCTATAGTTTTAAAAAAAATATTATTCGTTCAAACATCTTCACTCAGAGAATTGGAACATTAACAATTATCATCTGATAGTGTATCAGAAGTATGAAAGGTAACAACCATATAGCCTTTGATGTCATACACTCTCCATATATGTGTCTCATTAAAGCCTGCCAGTTTCTTTGCATGCATATATAAAAATCCCAATTCACAAACCCAGAGCTGAATCTCCTTTCTTATAGAGAAAAGGCGAGATAGAAGAAAACAACACCTTGTCACAAGTAGCTGATTGGTAACATATAACATATAACATTCATTCATTAACATATTCACATTCATTCATTAACATATAACATTCATTCTTTCAGTTTTTACATATTATCAAAAATATGGTTGTCAAAAATATCAGTTTTTAACATTAATTAACATATTATCAAAAATATGGTTGTCATAATATGATTACAATCACTTTTTTTTTGTTTCTTTTTTGCAACTAAAAAAAGAAGTGGAGTATCATTTTCTAAATCATCTGTCCCCCCTTCAGTTGTTCCGCCCTCTGCTCGTGATCTTAATGTATGCCTAGTCGTGTACTCACGACGTGGAGGCTGCGGCAAGGGGGGGTCAGTTGCAATAACAAAGAAATGTTAAATTGATATGTTTTATTATTATTGATACAAGTATTTCATTAATTAAAAAAACATTAGAGTGGTGCTCTTTACCTGATGGGGCCACATCATGTTCCTGATCTTGTTTTATAGCCTCATGCTCAACATGCTGAACACCCTCTAAATCCTCTGGAGTTGAAACATGAAAGGTTACATTAATTAATACACCAATTGCAATTAAATATGTTTAAAAGAACATTAGAGTAGCCCTCTTTACCTGATGGGACCACATCATGTTTCTGATCTTGTTTATCCTGATCATGCTCAACATTTTGATCACGCTCTACATGCTCTAAAGTTAAAACACGAAAGGTTACATTAATTAATACACCAATTGCAATTAAAGATGTTTAATTGTATTAATCCATACTGCATTTTGTATAGCACATGAATACATCCAATACCGGGATGCACACCATGACCTTCATCTGCAGGTTGTGCTCCACCTTCACCAGGTTGCATTCCAATGTCATGTGCAGTATTATCATTGTGTGCCTGTTTAAAAAAAATAGGCACATAATTACTTTATGGTGGAAATTAATATTGAATAGATTGCACAAGTATTCAATTTTAAATAAACTTCATTGAGTTTATTTACTTGCGCGTCGGATGCAGTGGAAGCTTGTGTTTGCCTAGTTGAGAGTCTTAGGCATTCAACCACGACTCCATAACCTTGCTGGAAGGCAATCTTCAGGTCCTCTTCTATGGGCACTCTGTTGAATTCAGAGCCCTGCATTTTTGCATAAGATCATGAATTTTGCTTCTCTGGTGTGATAAAACCAAAATTGTTTGCAATTTATTATTTGGATGCAATATTTCATTTATTGATACTTATAATTCGTTCGGCTAATTTCATATAACCACCAGAGCCAAGTTTGTGCTGCCTGTGTTTCTCTAGTCTTTCCTTTGTTAGTTTCGATGTGTCGAGCAGCCTATGAAAAATTTGAAATACGTTAGATTATGTAAAAAGAAAGAGTAATCAGTATATAATTACATTGTTGATAGTATCACATACCTTCCTTGGCCAGGTGGTGTCTTTCCTTTTTTTCTTTTCAGCCTTCTCCTTTCCATCCCACCAGGTCCTTCCACTCCCTCTCCAGAATCATGGGGGGATGCTTGTACTTTTTGTTTTTCTCTAAATGTGACCTATATTGGTCCCTCACATACTTTAGATAGGTAGCAACTTTCTTAAGGACCTTCGTTCAGTTGAATGTGTTATTACTAAACAACACCACTAAATGGTTAATGAGCTCATCTTTTAAATCTCGATTTAGGGCATTCCATCGTGTACGTATGGTGGGCCCGAAGATCTCCAATGTAATATCATTTAAATGTTTATAAAAATTATTATTTCCTACAAAAAAATCATGGGATCATTAGTCTAAAAAGAGTGATCAATAAGTAAATTTCAATTGGATTATATATAATAATAATTAAAACATTTTAAAGTACCTAGGACCTTCTCTATCTTTATGGGAACGAAATCCTTGGTCACCACAAATGTGACCGACAATGTTCTCGTACTAGTAATACAGGAAAATCTAGGAAATGCTACTAAAACATCACCAGTACTAGTGGCCTTTGCATTCCCAGTTACATGTCCTGACACATGTTCCGACATGTGTTCGCTGTCAGAGGGTGCACTACTCGATGCGTGCATGCTATGTGTTGCCGACATTTTAGTCGACAATATAGGCACGAATGATGGGGTCGGATGATGTGATGTATGCACAGGAAGATCAGGATTGACACTTGTACCGACCCCTACTCCCCGGGCAACATTTGCAGTACTCTAATCATGGCCAACAACATCATGAAGACACAAAAAATCCTGTAAAAACAACATATTTTAGTTCATGACATAAAAGAGTACAAAATATAAAACCATGAATGAACTTATGTTATAATTAAAGATCTCATGATAGCTTACTTGCAAGTTTCATGCTCTCTCAGTCAATATTTTAACCCTTTCTCTTATCTCATCTGTTTGAGGCACTATGAATAACTCAAGAATTTCTTCATTGCATTTTTTTTGGGTCTTCCTTATCATATCCAGAGCGTTTGCGGAATATGTGATGTCATCATCGCATAATAATGACTGCACCTCCCTATGGTGCTCTCCTCTACTGTTGGTGCCTTTCCCCGATCATCCGACTATGACAAGAATATTAAAAATATTATCAAAATTAACCCAATAAACTTATGAAAAAAATATAATAATAAAACATTTTGCTCGTATCTAATTTGTACAATTACAATGAGGTAAACTTGTCAAGTAGAAGCGCCTGAAGATGCATCACAATCTGTGCTCTGGGTCGGAGCCTTCCCCCTACGATCAATGTCCCGCTGTGACAAAAATTAAATATAAAAAAATATTACGGAAATGAAACCAATATCCATATCATGTGCCCTAGGGTGCCCCACCTTTATAATAATGATCGACACAAATAAACCATGATCATGATTAAGCGATTTTTTATATATATATAAAATGTTAAAACGATATAAACATTTACAAATTAAATCAATATAAAGACATATAAAGAACAACTTACCAATGGACGATAATCATGCCCCCCTTCAATGCGACCATGTTGCCTACAGTGTTTCTCAGCTGTTGTGTTTAAAAGTCTTCTCGTCTTTAAGCTCTTGCAATTATTGCAAGGACAATAACATTTCCCATCACCCTTTCTTTTCAATCTAGCCCACAATTTAGCAAGTGTCTCTTCATTTTGTTCTGCACTAATATTATCTGATATTATTTTTCTTTACCAAGATTGAATATTTAGATCTTCAAAAAATATCAAACTCACACTCCAATAATTTTTAATCATAGACAGGTAACAAAATCTAATAATTCTGATATTTTGCACCAAAAAAATTCGGCCTATAACCTCCACAAACTGTCACAAGTATAGAAAATTCGCAAGTATAGAAAAACACTGTCGCAAGTATAGATAAATTGTTGAACTCACTTTTATTTATTAAAAAATATTCGTTGGAACTCCGACGAACGCTAACCATATACGTGTCGGCCCACAAATTAAGGAGGCTAACCATATGTCGGCCCACAAATTGATGGAAGGGGATGGTTGACTTTAAGTGTATGTCAAAATAGAGATGAAAATCACAGAGCGTCGCAATTTTGACGAACATTGGGCATAAATTTTAAAAAAATTGAAAATTTCACATTAAATACATAGGTACTCGACGATACATCTAATTATACATCTTTCGTTGGAAAGTTTCGTTGTATTTTGCAGTCAAATGAGTTAGTGTGGCTTTAGAGTTGATAAAGAAGAGATTTGAAAAGGTGCTCAAGAAAGCTGATAAGGTTTGGGTGATCCACAATAGAACATTTGCAACTTATTAGGAACACAATTGATTACACCTTAGAATGAAAGAGATAAAAGAACAAATAGAAGCCAAGGAGAATGTTGGTGAACAAGTGTTCAAAGAATATAAAGAATTAATGGATATGCATGATAAATACTATACCATACTGACACAAGAAATTATTGATTTCAACCAACCTTTGAATATGGCTCTACCAAATTTCTTTGATGATGAAGGGGAGTTAAAAGAACAAGGTGTATGGAAGGATGAACTTGCCCAGTATTTACCAATGGCCCTTGATGAGATAAAAGATGAAGCAAAGGTGATAAAAATGCACATATACATTTAGAACGTGTAACAACCCGACCCTTCGGTAAAATAATTTTTTTCATAATTTACATCCTACAAGTATGTAAACGAGTTAATCATGTCATTGCAATAGAATTTTTCTTTTTCTTTATTGACAAAACATGAACAAGTTGCCATATTAATATACAACAAAGATTCCATTTCAATATAATAACTTCACAAGTACATGAAACAAGAATACGTACCTTAACTAACATAGCTCCAATGAGCTTTAGAACAAATAGTAGTAAGAAGGTCCAGGAATCCGTCCTTTCAAATCTTGGTACATCGGCCGCTTGCTGAGGAGGAAAAACATCACTCAGGCGCTTTTCCGCCAACCACAGACTTATAATGCGGTCCCCCGCACACCTATCGTTAGATAGATGGCCCTCCCTTCGAAGAAGAGATTGGTAGGGTATCCTTTAACAATTACCAACTGAGCATAGTGTTGTGTTCCTACATAACTAGGTCCTGTGCATACGACATCTCTTGAACTAGTATGTACTTCGGGATCACAATGAACTGACAGTGTAGTCTCAACTATTTCACATCTGAGTGGAAGTTGTACATTTCACTACTTTGGCCAAAGTATTATCATTCAGTACTTCGAATGAAGGTCATCTATCATATACACTACTCAGGGCTGATTTGCATTAAGGCTTTCTTACACTACGCGTAGGTTAATCTATCGGGGTTGCCGTACCCTAGACTTCCTACAACAAGTTAACTACTAGAAAGGAGAACAATTTAACAAGTACTCACAACTATCTCCCTTATACGGGACTTTCTCATCCTAGGAGCTTTTAATAACTTGACTAAGTTAATCTTCAACTAGTTGTGATCGGTAACTTATTAAATACCCTCATTTCATTCCCTAGTATTTAAAGAGCTATATACAAACATACACTCTTTATATGGAGTCAATACAAATAATGCAATTTACTCTTCAATAGATCAGTAAATCCATCTACTAATTAATATAATTTACTCTTCAATGGAACAATAAATCTGTTTACTAATTAATACAAGAGTTAATAGTATAGAACATGCATTAGCCTTCCTATTTCACAAATTTTCCACTTGTTAAATGGTTCAACAACACTTCTATAATTAAGGCAATCCTTTTAGAAATTCTTTCCAAGTATACCATAAAGAACTCCCTTCATTCCCTATTATGTTTCAATGAAAGTGGACTTTTATTTGTAAACTCTTCTAGACCAAAGAAGAATAGCAACTTCATGAAAAAGTAAAAGAGTTAACATGCCTGACAAGAGCTTTCCACAGGTGTTGATCTAGTGAAAATTTGCTACACCTATAGCCTCCAGCCAAAGGACTTCTTAGCAGATTAAAAGCTCACTCTACGAAGGATGAACACTATGAATTTGCTCACAAAATTGCTAAATGCTCTCAAAAACTCTCTTAGCAGAATAATTCTCACTCTCAGCAAATTAACACTCAGAAATACTTGCCATTTTTTTTTGAATGAGACTAAACCCGAATTCTGTTATCACGGAATCTAGCAGTGCTCGTTCCACGGATAACCCCCTACGAAACTTGTCCGTTTCCTAGGATTCGTGAAGTTCAAGTACGCATAACGAAGTGGTTTTCAAGCTACCTCGAAATGCGTTTCAAAGCCTCGAATAGTCAATTCGAGCATTCCCCCATGTTCGCCTCGCGAAGACCTTTGAAACGAGCTCCTTCACGAAGTCTCACTGTTTGTACTTAGCAAATTGCAAAAAATGCAGTGGCACTGAAAAAGTGCGCTCCTGCTCTGAAGCCAAAATTTGGCTAAGTATGAAAAGTGCAGGGGCGCTAAATTTTAGCGCCCCTGCATAAAAGTGAATTTCTAAAAAATGTAATAGCGCTAAATTTTAGCGCCATTACACTTTTTCCTGACACTTAGGCTTTTTTGGCCCCGACACGTTTCTTCATGATTTTCACATTTTTCGTCAATCGTGCCACTTTTCGTGCCTAAATTTATTGCTCAACTTGAGTTAGGTTTTCAATTTTCTCTTTCACTTAAAAGTGTTTTATTTTGCCATTTTCATTGTTTATGGTCTTTGTTCTTCTTTTCTTCTTGCTGGGCGAGTTCTTCTCAAGCCGCAATCACGTGTTTTGGAAATTCGAAGTTCTTCTCCAGCGTTTTTCGCGTTTCATCTTTGTAAGTTGTTACCCTTGCTTTCTCTTTATTCTCCAATTTCAATGGCAACTCCATGCAGACAAACAATTTGCAAACCCCAAGCGCCATTTTCATGCACTGTTACATCTCTTTTACAAAATCATGTCTCAGATGCAGAAGCGCTAAAATTTAGCGCCCTGACATGTTGAACATGTCAAAATAATTCTAACTCTGAAAGTGTAGGAGCGCTAAAATTTAGCGCCCCTGCATCAAAAACTGAAATCTCAAAAATGTAATGGCGCTGAATTTTAGCGCCCTTACACTTTGCACTTTTTCTAGACTTAGTCATTTTTTGTGCAATGGTGTTGAATTTTAGCACATTTACACTTTTCTTCCAGACTTAGTCATTTTTTGTGCAATGGTGCTGAAATTTAGCACCTTTACACTTTTCTTCCAGACTTAGTCATTTTTTGTGCAATGGTGCTGAATTTTCGCACCTTTGCACTTTTTCTAGACTTAGTCATTTTTTGTGCAATGGTGCTGAATTTTAGCACCTTTACACTTTTCTTCCAGACTTAGTCATTTTTTGTGCAATGGTGCTGAATTTTAACACCTTTACACTTTTGGCAGTTTTTAACCTAGTCTCTTCAAAATTGCTCTATTTCCATTCTGGACCCCATTTCTTTGCTCCCGCATCGTTTTCTGTGCCTAGTTGCTCGTTTCACGCTTGCTCAACATCGTTTCTCGCTTCACGCTTCCCAATGCTACTTTTTCTGCTAACACCTGTTGATTCACCATCCTTGCAGTTTCTCTCCAGATCTTGTCAAGTGATCCCGAAGGTGATGTCTTTTGATCTTGGTTCTTCCAAATAAAAAGTTCATGAGGAGACCAGGAAGAAGTATGAAGACTCCGCACCCAAGCAAAGAAACATGAAGAAGCTTCTTGATCTTCGATGTTGAACATTTCCGGTGCATCCCTTTATGCATCCTGTAAATATTTCTCGACATTTTCGAATGTCATTTTGTAAATTGTAATTACACCAAGTCCAAAGATGTAATATTTTCAAAACAAATTACACTTTGACTTTGGTCAAAGTTAGGTGAGATCTCCTAAAATCGCTCACCTAACTTTCCCTGATTTTCTCAATCTCTTTTCTTCTTTTGCTCATCCCTCTTTCTATATAATGTGAGGGATTTTCATTGTAATAGTATCCTTTAGTGTTTTTGCAACGAAGTGCTGCCCTTTTTGAAACAAATTTGTGAAACTTTGCGTTTATGCTTTGTGAATGAGATTCGATTAATAAAGAAAAGGATTGCAAGCCAAACTTTGCGTTGGATTCGATATTTTTGTGAGTTGATCTTATTTGGTAGTGATTAGTTTGAAGAATCTGAAGGACTCTAAGTAGTTTATGTAAACTTTGTGTTACATCTATTATTTAGATTGCATTGTTATTTATGTTTATCATTGGTTGAATGATCTACAAGACTTTGTGCTTGTAATCATTCATGCTCTTGCATGTTCTGGTTGAATGATCTACAAGACTTTGTGCTTGTAATTATTCATACTCTTGGATACTTTTGTTGATGATCTACAAGACTTTGTGCTTGTAATCGCTCATGCCGCTAAGAATTGCTGCTCTAAGAAGACTTTGTGCTTCTAACGCCACAAACAAGTATATCCCAAGCAGATCCAACATTGAAAAAGCTACGAAGCGACTTTGTGCCTTCGTGAGCTTTCCTTTTTACTTTATTGTTGTTATTAATCACTTCGGTATCTCTACGCTTCGCTTTGACGAGATAGAGATATTGGTATTACTGCTAGTTGTTAGTTTTAGGTTATTAAGAATTCTGAACTTCCAACGGTGAAGCATTGTAAACATCTTCTCTGAAAAAAGAGAGAAGGATGAATGTAACACACACCCCCACTCGTGAATTTCGTGTACATTTTGTAATTATTTGTTTGATTTACTATCGCTTCTGTTAGCAGTAAGAAGGGCGCCTCCCCTTTCCGAGAGGAGAGATTCACATCTCACATAGCTGTGGCTGAAGTCCAAGTTGTGTAATCTATCGAAAAGCTGATTACATAATTTTCACCCAACAAATTCTAGAATTGTGTGTTGGATGAATGAGTAAGGTAGCCTTTATATAGTTTAGGAAACTCAACAAACTCCTCATCCTGAGGCGTCCAAGCTGCCAGCACTGAGACTTGAAAAGGCTTTTGAGAGAATAGAGGCGAAATTCTCAAGTGTAACTTTATCCTTTCAAGCCATGACTTCACATGGCGAATTCTTGAGCTTAACACCTCTCAGCTGTTGCAGATTTTTAAGGTATTTTGACATAGTCAGATTGAAAGTTCGTTTCAGATGAGAGGTCAAGTTTATAATGTACCCACGTCACCATTTTAGTTGCCAAAAGAACCGCATATGCATTGTGCTCAACGACCAGGTTGCGGCCCGTGTGTCACAGGCGCGAGCTTCTCCAGGCGCGTGATTTTACCGGCGCCGTTTTCTTTTTCACGGGAATGAAATCCCTAAAACGTATTTCGTTTTCCTCATTAATTTCCACTTTATAGTTTCGATATAGTTCAAAGGAAATATTTGAACCTTAGCGGAATTGTGACACTAATATTTGTTTTAAATTTGATGTCATAGTATTTGATCTTTGACTTTTGAATGAAACATTCATTTTTGAAAAAAAACATCTCGTGTTACAAAATCGTGATATAGTTTCATTTCTCTAAATGAATATTCAATAAAATGCTTAATTAAACTTCATTTGATTTTCCATTCAATTTTAATAAATATATCTATATATACATCTTATTATATTAAAATATTTATATAATATAGTTTTAATTTACATTATATTTTTATGTATAATTATTTAAATTAATAATTTAAATAATCTCGTATACATATTTATATTTTGTAAAGACTATATTATATATGTACTTTATTATAATATTAAATATATAAATATATTTACCTTTACACCTATACATGTATGTACATTTACATTTTAGATTATACGTACGTATACTACGAGCCAGTCAACATACTTTCACTATACGTACTCATGTATATGTATATATATGTGTATATGTAGATTTTGAGGTAACATCGTCATAGTATATATTCATATTCACATATATATAACAGGTTGGTTGTGGTATGTATACATGTTTATTTACTTGTATATCTCCTTTATGTATACGTATTCATAAATACACTTATATCGATACACACGTATGGCATGTCCATCTGCTCTATTACGTTGTGTCGACATGAATGTACTTATGACACTTGTACATACCGTATTTATATGTATATATACATATACACATGCCCACCTCTAACTAGAAACCTTACTCCACATAAGATTATACTGGCAAGCATCACTTATTTTCACATTTAGAAGTAGATACGACTCCTAATGATACTAAACAAGCCTACGGATGACTTACCCTTTACTTCAACAAAGACTTATCTAACTCAGTCAGTGTGTATGCCCAATTGGTACTCGTTACTGTTTACCCGACCAAGTTCCTCCCCGAGTGATATCTCTCCTCTGCCTAGAGGTATAAACCTGTTTCCTGCACATCATGACATGACAATGGAAGTCATATGCTCAAAACAAAGCAGAATACATGAAACACTTCAAAAGTTAGATTATTCACAAATCAGTAACCTTCTATTTTCCTTTATGCAGCATTTCACCAAGAATAACATCAAATGAAACAACATTCATTTTGAAAACAAGGTACAAGCATCATTAATTCACCTCCATAATTCACATTTATTCTATCTAGTAATGGTAAATTGTAACGTCACAATTTGGGATGTAACAGAACGGATTTTTACTCTGGAATTCGCTATGAAGTATATCATCAACAACATTGATACTTATGCTAAAACATGGTATATCAAGCACTTATCTAAAGTTAACATATTTATTGCTCGAACAATGTGAAGCAGAAGTTATCAAAGTCTCACAACATCTAATGCTTTATTATGGAGTATGGACCTTGAGCAGATCTTTGGTGATCACGGGTACCTGTTGAAGACTAACGGACTATGGTGCATCACATTGTTGCGGACTTCGTTAGTTATTTCTTGTTTTATTATAAATACAGTTGTAAAGATTTTAATAAAGTATAATTGAAACAACACCACTTTTGATGTAATGGCCTGAAGCTTGTAGCTTCTTGTATATAAGGGAAACCAAGGCCAAATTTTGGAGATATATTAGATTAGGATCATCATTAGAATAGCAACAATATTAGCATAGGTATTTCTACAGCATAGAAGACTTCTGATATACAATATATCATCTATTGAAGTAATACAAATGTAGAAGAATAATTAAATTGGTGTTCCAATTATGGTGTCAATTGTTTGTTGAGTTAATTGATAAATATTATCTTGTTGTCTCCAAGGTTGATGTTTCCTCATTATTTAAATTGGTGTATCAAGTATATATTCAATTTATCAAGACACATTTGTTGTTCTTGTGTGGTTCAATTAACTGGTTCCTTCAAATAAGGATTAAATTCTTTTAATTAAATCACAGTAATTTGGAAAAGGTCATTTGGATTAATAAGAACCTGATAATTGCATCCTTGCACGTTTATGTTAGTCATAAACTTCTAAAAGTGTCAAACAATTTGAATTGTATCCAGGAATAGGACACATACATTATACAAATCTCGACTCCATTAACCCAATAGAATTAGGTACTGGTCATACCCACTTCATTACAAAATCTCATAAAATTTTATTCATACATTCAAATTTCAGCACTAGGAGTAGGAGTAGCTACTAGGTTTTCATCTATTCCACATTTATATGCCACTATGGATAGATCCCTAAATTCAACTAAGTCACACAACTTTTAAATCGGCATCAGTTATCAAGGTTCACCTGCCTAGGTTTAGCAGAGCCTGAAGTGCAGGGAGTCATCAACCACATAGGTTAACTCCATTCATTAGCCAAAAATGTTACCAAAGAGCTTGGCATCCTCTCAAGGTTTATAACCTATGTTTTTGAGACATAACACCATCCTCTTTTGAATAATGAATTTCTGGCTCAAATACGGTTGCAAATCACAACCAATAAGGGCAGGCAAGAAATCTTCATTAAATTTGAAAAATCATCCTCTAGTATGTGGCTAGGAGTGCCCATATCCATTACAGGTTATTTTTCTACATATCATGCTTGAAAATGTGGCCAAATGTGCCTAGATGTAGCTACAAGGCATGGAGGAATGTTTTGTGATCTGCAAATGTCCTCTTCATTAATGGCATCACTGGGTTTGATGTGCAAGCCAAGAAAGAGCCCACAAAACCTATTGAGATGGCTGCCAAACTTCAACCATTACATTAAATACGTCAAGGGTGTCTTACTCTTTCTTGTTACTGGAAGTGTGTGTGAATCGTCACCTTTATGATCAACAATTGTTTCTAGGTAGAGAAAATCCAATTGAATAGTTGCAAGGTCTTATTGGGTCAATAATGGTGATTTGGGTCATGTAGGGAGGTAGGTGGGAATGAACATTGAAAAGCATGGGAATTTCAAAGTTCGAGGGTTGGGGATGACAAGGAATTCATACCATTAAGGTTTGCAAATGGGGGGATATCTGAACATGGGATCTCGATTAGATAAACGAATATCAGAGTGATGGAGATTAGGGTTAAGGGACGACTCATAACTCTTACGACTTGCCAAGGGTTGAAGATGAGACATATGGCATTCTAGGTTTCGAAATAGTGGCATGTCCGAACACAATTAAGGGATAACATAATGAAAAGGTGTCTAGGATTGGGGTTTAAGGATACCTCATGATAGGTACCTAGATAAGAGGAAGGTTGAAAATCTGACTCTAGTAGGATAGCTTAGTACAAATGGTCAGGGAGTCGGGGAATTGGGGTATCATGGAAAGGGTACCTTGGTAGGGGAAAGTCCAAAACACTAACAAGGATAGGAGAAACAAGTAGGAAATGGGTGAAGGTATGTTGAGATGGAGAATTCTGAAATCTTGATAAGGAAAGGGGCAAAGGTGGACTTGGAAGTTTTGGGGATAGGGGTGTTGGAGGTACCAGGGATCAAGGGGAACAAGGAAATGGGGTACATTGGCAAGGAAAAATTTGACACTTCGACAACATGCCCACACTTAGGAATTTGAACAACACAACCCCTCACACTTAGGATTTTTGGGACCTTGCAACTTCTAACACATAAGAGGCACATGGGGGATGTGGGGGAACAACACATATGCAAACTTTGATAAAGGGAGATCCATTAGGAAACATCTTAGATCAATTATCTATGATGGGGGATAACAAGGCCAAAATGAATAAGGGGCTAGGATTCAAGCACAATTGGACACAATCAAAGTGGGTGCCAACAGGAGGAACAAGACAATTTGGAAAATTATGTTATCCTCAACAATAAGGTACAATAGACTTGATGAAGTGAACATGTTGTATGGTTGATTGGACAAAGAGTGCAAGTGCTAATCAAGGAAAAATGGGTTTCTAGAGGTGAAGTGGGAAAAATTTCCTACATTTGATTAGTCCTTGAGTTTTTGGGGACCGAAAGCCTCCTACCAGGGGAGGTATGATTCATGAATTGACTTGAAGCATGTTGGACTAGTAGGATCGAAAATGGCGGCCACTAATCAAGACTTGACTTGGGAGCACAACTTGACACTAGATTGAATGACACACAATGCACAATAGTTGTCAAAGTGGTTGAGAAGGTGTAAGGGGTGGTTCAAAACATCCCCAAAGGCTTTATCAATTGCTGATGTCAAAAGGACCTAGAAATGCAAATTTTTGTGAGGTCACTGTTTGGCAAACTCAGTGTTCACCTTGGCGAACTTGTCACAAGTAGTGAACTATTTATTGGTAAAGTGGCAAAATTGTTCTATTTTGGGTAAAGGGTAGAATTTGAAGGGTTTAGATGGATTATTTTTAGCCTTCCAATACCAATGGGAGGTTGAGAGGGGTCTAGATGAGCATGCTTCACAAAGGTACTAGGTTGGCTCTTGAACAAAATTTTGGTGATAGTTTTGGAATGGATTTGCTTGGAGATTGACAGGCTTTTCTCAAGCTTAGAGACAAAGCAGGCATGAGGAGTTGCATAGTTGTGTTTTGTATGTTCCAACATACCCTATGGGTGATGTAACACTTGTATAACCTTGGTATAGTGACATGAGGTATGAAAATGCACTTTTCTTTGAGCTTTCTCTCTTTTGGGGGTTTCTCCAACTTATGATGTTGTGTTTGTCTCATTTTCACTATGTATGAACTCTGTTTGGTGTGTTTCCTTCAATTTACTTCATTCTGAGAATGTTTCAATGCAATGCCAAAGTTCATTTGGTATGATATATGCAAGATTAGTGTTTGTTCGTATTGAAAGAGAATAGGATATCCATTGTCGAGGAGAGTTTAAGGCTAGCTTCAGCTCTTTATCGATCAAATATAAGAAGTAGCAACAAGGGTATATAGAAGATCATTAGAAGTAGCATCATCGCCAATGTCAGATTCAGTAGAAGTAGAAGCATCCACATGATTAAAATCAATAAAATAGAGGTATCTACAACATCAAAATCAGTATAAGTAGAAATATCATCAATGTCCTACATGACCGATGATGTCCTCATGTGCTATGACTATTTTGAAGATTTGGAGATTGTGTAGCTGAGTATTTTTATTATGTTTCCAAAAATTCCCAACACATTTTCTTCTTCTTTTTATATAGCCAGATAAATGACAAACAAGCTTGAGTGAAATTTTGGATTACATGAAAATAACTCCAATTATATAATTCTTTCTATACTAATTATTTGATACTTGGTTAGAATCAATGATTTCCTATTACTAGTTCTAGTTTTTTGTTTCTCCTAAATGTTCCTTTTATTTTTGTAGATCAATACGTGTAATGGCATGTATTGTGGAGAGACATTCACTTCTAATTCAAATAAAGAGCCAAAAATATGGACAGAAAATTGGACTGGTTGGTAAGTTTGGGATAATATATAGCTTAAACTCACATGTAATTTTAATTTTAATGCAGTTACTTTCTGTTACAGCTTCTCATTTTACTGTTTTTTATGAAAATTTCTGTTTATATAGGTTTCAGGTATTTGGAGGGAGGAGACCCCAAAGGCCAGTTGAAGATATTGCATTTGCGGTTGCACGATTTGTTGCCAAAAAGGGTACTTTTGTAAACTATTACATGGTATGAAATGATTGATGATGCATAAATTGGTTTATGTTCACTTATTGAGTTGATTCAAATTTATGTGCATAGATATCTTTCAATTACTTTTTATGATTTGAAATTAAATTTTCTCTACAGTATCATGGTGGAACTAATTTGGGGCGTTCTGGAGGACCATTTGTCACCCCAAGCTATGATTATGATGCACCCGTTGATGAATATGGTTGGTAACAACAATGTATATGAATTTTACAGTATTTTTTGTAGAGACTTCATCTTTCTGCAATTATCATAAATGATAATAAAGTTAAGGTGAGAAATTGGTCACAAAATTATGAGTTCAATGTTTTGGATCACTCTTTGTAATTTATTATTGAAACAATAAGATTAGCTCTGAAAAAAAAAACTTACCCAATGTTCTTGAAACTTGTTTTTATAATATTATCTCTTAAAAAACTTACTATAGAATAACAATTTAATCTTGATGATATCTAATTAGCTCAAACTAATTTCACTTAAATTAATGATCAAAGTTATTTTTGCATTTGTAGGCATGATCAGGCAACCCAAATGGGGCCATCTTAGAGATTTACATAAGGCAGTAAAACTTTGTAGTATTGCTATTCTCTTTTGGAAATCACATGATAAAATCACACTGGGTCCTTCACAAGAGGTAAAGATTGATAGTTCATATTTTCATTGATTTAGATAACTATGGTTGTAATGCGTATATATATTTATAATCCTTATTTGCATGGTTTTGGTTAATGGGCCTCACAATTTTGGAGGCATTTATTGATTTCAGGCTCATGTATTCAGAAGCAGAGGAGGAGAATGTGCAGCATTCCTTTCAAACATGGATCCTAAATCTGATGTCACTATCAGTTTCTTTAACTTTACATATTATTTGCCTGCATGGTCAGTCAGCATACTTCCTGATTGCAGGACTGTCATTTTCAATACTGCAAAGGTGAGTCATTGCTCTGATTTTATTTGTTTCAACTTACCCGTTCAAAAAGTAGTCTAATTAATACATCTCTCAAATGGGTGCTAAATATTAATTTTCCGGGAACCAATGAAGTAGAGGATTTTGTTCAACACATCTCTCAAATGGGTGCTAAATATCAATTTTCTTGGAACCAATGAAGTGGAGGATTTTGTTTAATGAATCTCTCAAATGGTTGCTAAATGTCAATTTTCTGGGAATGATGAAGAGGAGGATTTGTTTTTAATTCCACATGAAAAAAGAAACGACAAAATCATACTGTAAGGCAATTTAACATCCACAATCTTGATTCAGAGCAAGTTTTGAGATCTAGGACATGTTAGTGTTTTGATCACTCAGCTGCTGTTCTTTTCCACCCAGCGCAGCAGCAGTTAGCCTTAAAGTTGGGTGCAGGCAGAAATATCCCATATTAGTGAATTAAGTTGCTAGGGATGGGTGCTTATATTTGGTGTTAGCATTCCTAAATCTAGGCACAGGTATCAAGTCAACTATGATATTGTTTTGTTTGCTTTATTTCTGTTGTTTCTGAGTTTTTATTCTGGGCGTAGGAGCAGTTTTTGGAGAGGTTGTAAGTGATGAAAAAACATGATAAGGCTCCAGCTTTAAGCACTTTAATTTTGTTTTGTGAGCACAAGTCAGCAGGTCTATTTAATGAGTGCGTGCATTCACTTTTCTAATACAGGGAAAATTCAGACAGCAAGTAACATAATTCTGATTTCAATTTATTCATTGGTTTTGTACTTTCAGCAGATTTGTTTTGCAGGTTAATGTTCTTAGAAGACAGCAGTTTCGGTTGACATTTCAGCTTGCTGGTTAGGTTATTTTCTAAGTGCAGAATCTGCTTAAAATTGTCTGAATCGTAACAGGACAAGTATCACAGGATGTTTATTTGATATTCGTTTTACTTGAACAATCAATGGGTCTCTTGACAAGCAGCTCTGTTGATGCATCTTACATGTGGGTACTAAAATATCATTTATGTCTATAGAGAGTCCATGCAATGGGAGAAGCTTTTTGGTCAAATATAGTAAAGTGAAAGGTCATCACCGTAAATATAGGATATTTATTGCCTACAATCTTGAATCAAGTTTAGCTTAAAGATGTTGGTCAATTACCATGGGATTTTAATAGAGTAATTTCTACTTGGACAATCAAGGAGCCTCTTAACAATACATTATTCTACTATTAAACTAATTAGGGATGAAACCTAATGCTGATTCAATCTTCAGCCTTAGCCTAATTGCAATTCTTGTGGGTTGAGAGTCAACTTCTAACTATATCTGTTGTGTTTTAAAGAAATTACCCTTGATTTTATGTGGTTCTCCATCTCTGCATGTTCTTATATACATGATCTCTTTCTGTCAAAGATTGATCAATTGTCTCTGAGTTGCATGACACCACCTATTTTGTTCATTACGAAACCAAACATTTTGTATGCTGCATAGATATAATTCCAATAGTGTCAAGGATAGTTCTTACTCTCGACCTTCCTGAATCTTTTCAACCTTTTTCCGTTTCACTCCTAGTATGCTAGCTTTGGATTTAACATTCACAGAATCATCTTGGACATCCTAGAAGATGCTTGGAGCTCCCAATTTTTTAGGGATAACACTAGCCATATGGCCATAGTCATGAAAAAATGGCACTGAAATGATATATATTTATAATCTAGTTATCTGTTGTGCTCAAAGCCATAAGCCTTGAGGATTAATGGTTCTTCTTATGATTCTAATAGCCATAGGACTTAAGCGCTATTGTCTCTTCTAGTTCTAATGATTCCGAAAGAACAAAGTCCAAGAAAATTTGGGTTTATGTAGTGACAGAGCCTTTGAGACTCTTCAAGCCAATAGACATGAGCCTAGTGGTCCCATGGAGGGGGCGTACCATAAAAAATTTGTGCAGGCATTGCAACTAGATTTTTAGAGGTTACTGGATGGAAATGGTCCCATGGTTGATAATTTTTTTGCTTTGCTACCATGTTTTGAGAATCTCAATGAATAAGTATTGAACAAAATAAGCTAAATAACTCAAATAACATACAATTTCCATTTGGAGAAAACAAATTGTATCTCTTTGGGTGCATCAAATTCTAAACCCCTCATTTGCCAGGGCTGAATTACACACCGTAAGCGGTCATTGGTCCACAATTTAAGGTAAATATTCTATTTCTTGAAGTTTTGCAGTATAACAAGTTGAATGGAGCCACCTAGGGCATAGAATAGGAGTAGAACAAACCTTCTTGAGAAGGTTCCCTTGACTAGAAACATTTTTTTCCCTCAAGTCGTTGCTATTATTTTTTGTATCTTACATCTAAAACTGGATAACATGTGAAGCTTTCAATTCTCTTACCTATGCATTGTTGCTCACTCTCTTGTCTTGATTTTCATGTATTCTGAGAATATCGTATTTAAGATATTTTGATTTATTAGTTATTTGGATCCCAAAATGACTAATTCCAAATGCCACATATCTGATCCTGAGCACAGCAGAATTTTTTACTTTATTTTCAACAAACCCTTACCAAAAGTATCATCTTGAATCCTCAATATACAATTCTGATCTGGTAGATAACCAGTACACATGGATCTGTTGGATCAGGCCTACAAAAGAATTGACAAAAATAGACTAATAAATGAAGCAAGATTTATTGATTAACAAGAGAAGGGTGAGAACTGAAAGCCCCGACACTTCCTCCATCAAAAGATGGGTTCCAAAAATACATTTCTCCATTCTGCAACTTCTTCAACCAGCTATTAGCTACCTACCTAACCAACAAACTTTGGTCTATAGAGGTGTTTATTAAAATTAATATCTAACTCCAAACTTATTTACTAAAGGGGTGTCTTGAAGAGAAGCATGCCCCTTGCATAATTTATTGCTAACCTTATAGATTCTGATTTCTGTTATCCCAATCAACCTGTATTGACCTATCTATTGCATTCCTATGTTCCACCAAGTTTCTGGGACGGGGGGATGGCAAGACGAGTTTCGGAGACGGCAATTTTTTGAGGGGATTTTAGGGGACGGGGGGACGGCTGTATAGTATATATATATATATATATATATATATAGAGAGAGAGAGAGAGAGAGAGAGAGAGAGAGAGAGAGAGAGAGAGAGAGAGAGAATTTAAAAATATAGGGAAATCTCAGATATTCATATGAGTAATGATAATCATAACAATGAACATTCATAAAGTTGCAAATGTAATCACCAATCATGTTGACATATGCATCATAGAATCGAATTATTGAACAAATTAATACTACAGCTATCTAATTGCTTCCATGGACCATAATTCATGTCAAATAGTCAATGTGCATATGATATAAAATAATAAAATGCCCAAAAGGCTACAAGTTTGTACTACAAATCAAAATGTCAAAATGACAAAGTCACAAGTGTCCAAAACGTAGTAATAGAAAGTATGATGGCTGCCGCTACTTGGCATTGCCAACATTGCATCAAAATCAGACTTAGAGTCTAAGTCACTGTAACTATGAGGGGCTGGCTCATCTAATGGAACTCCAACCAATCCCTCCTGCCTCTCCTCCTCCTCATCAATTTGTGCGACGTCCTCTGAATCAATATCCCACCAGAATGCTGGAGTTTGTCTATACTCAGGAGTCTAACGATCCTGGAGTCACAAAGCACTATGCACAACCACTAATTTTTTTGCCCGTCTAGAGGTCAGCCTATTCCTCTTGATAGAGTGAATAAAGCCGTATGTTGACCAATTCCTTTGCAGCAGAGGAACTAGCAACCTGTGAGAGGAGACAGAAACTAAATTAGTAATTTACTAATTAGGACATTGAATTTAAATTATGATTATATAAATGTTCAAATTTCAACACTAATCTAAATCAAATTATGTTAATCTAATGTATTACCTGTGAAAGGAGGTGAATAGCAAGTGTCTTCAATTGTGGTGCATCCTTCCCATGCCATGACCACCATCCAATAGGATCCCTTTGAGCTACTATAGTTCTATCTACCCTGGCCTCTAGTTTGCCGAATGTTGGACCACGGAGATTGACAAAGTCAGTGAACTGTGTACAAACTAGACTGGCCTCCTCAATTGAATATAATTTTGCAAAGGCCCTCATAAACCCTTCTTTCACCTCATCATCATCACAAGGAGGCATCCTACCAGGTCTAGGTACATACCATTTGGGATTAAGAGCAAAGGTTGCCATATGAAGCGAGGTGTTCATAGTGTTCCACCGCCGCGTCACAATGGGCCTAATTTTTTGCTCATATAATCCCAAATTAGGATCCCTATCAAAAATTGCTTTCTTCATTTTTCCAAGCATGGAGTCAAAAGTTTCATAAATCTCTCCAAGACTCAAAGAGTCTGTATTAGCATAGTTAATGACATCCACAGCTGGTGAAATGATGGAACAAATATATTTGCAAACAAAAATTTGAAAAAAGACAAGTTAGAACTTAGAAAATCAAAAAATAATAAAATCATATATTTTAATTTTTTTTTTATAAAATCAGCAATCAATAACAATTTTTTACCTCACATTGGACAACCAATTATCATCAAAAATTTTTTGTTTGATGCTTCTCCCTTCTGCAGTGCTTGCCATAGACCATCTATTCCACTTTGAATTAACCATCATCAATTGTAGAGCCTCCTGTACCTCAAGCATCCTCTCTAACAAAATAAAGTAGCTGGCATACCTTGTTGCTATAGGCTTGAGAAATTCCTTCTTTGAAAATGTCCTAAAGAGGGCAAGTGAGGTGTGATGGTTGCAAATACACATCTGAATGTCTTTAGCCTCTACAACCACCTGGTGCACCCAATCTATCTTCCCTATGTCTTTCAATGCATTGTTCAATGCATGAACACAAGGGGTCCAAAAGATGTGCTTGTAAGCACTCTCAACCATCAAACCTGCTAATTTGCACACACGTGCTGAATCAATAACCTCCTGCACAACATTGGCTGCCCCAACCTCCTCTATAGCCTCTTTCAAAATATTAAATTGGAATTCTACATCCTTGTGCTTCCCAGAACAATCAACGGCTCTAAGGAAATATGAACCAGTTGAACATGTGACCATGATGTTTATAAGTGGCTGCTGTCTAATATTGGTCCACCCATGCATGATAATAGAGCAGCCTATTCTAATCCAACACTGTCTCATGTCCTCCATCACCACACTCACCTTAGAATATTCTTTGTCAAGGAGTGTAGCGCATAATTTATTTTCTCCAGGGGGAACGAATAAGGTACCAATAACTGCCACATCTCTAAACATTTGTTTGAAGTAGGGAGAACGTGCTACATGGAATGGGATGGCATGAGCATAGAAAAATTTGGCAATGGAAGACTCTGCCACATCTCGTGCTTGCACATTGAACATACTTGCAACTGTATTTTGCTGCACACTAGAAGTAGCAGCCTTCCTCTTCCCTCTTGTGGAAATATGAACATCACCTGCACCACTACTACCACTACCAACACTAGGACTACCAAGCATAGAGGGCATAGGTGAGGTTGAATGTGCGGATTGAGTTTGCATGTGCTGATCCATAGGCCTTCCTCCGGCCTCCATGTGCAATCTATAACACTCTATCCTCTCAAAATCTTTTATTCTTTACAACCCTTGACCCCATGGCCTCCAAAACCCAATAGATGAGAATAGACTCTTGTATAGCTCCCATAATATTTATCTTTGCAAATGTGACATAGCCACAATCTACTACCCCCATGTTTTTCCCTTTGCCTTGGTCTATACGTGATGCTAGTTGAAGAAGAGGTTTTTTAGGATTAAAAGGGCCTTTTGCATATTTTTTCAAATCTTCAGAAGGGATATCAAATGGGTTTGTTTGAGGCTGCCCCCAATGAACTGATTGGGTTTCTTCCTCCCTCTCAACATGCCCACTATCTTCACTACTGCTGCTCATTTTGTTTTGTTTTGGTTTTTGCAAACTGAAAATTAAAAAAAAATACAAAAAATCATACATTTTATCATTTTAACTTAGAAAAAAATTGAAAAAAATGAAAGATAATGGAAGAATAACTTACCTCTTTCACTTCTCTTGCTGGTTGCTGCCTTAATGCTCTCTTTTTTTCCTCCTAAATGCTGGTTTTTCTTCTCCAACAGCTCCTTCAAACCCTCCTCTTTCTCTTCTCACTTTTGCTCTTGGCTGCAATTTTTTTTGGCAAGTTAAAATGAGGTCAAATGAAGGTAAGAAGATGTTTTAAGTGGCCATATTAGGGTTGGGAGGGCGTGGGGTCCACAAAGGAAAGAATAAAAAAAAGAAAATTTAAAAAAACCTTTTTTTTGTGTTAAAAATGATGTTAGGCAAAAGGGGATGGCCGGCTAGGCGTCCCCTATTCGTCCCCTGGATGGCTGGCCGTCCCCCTTCCGTTTCGGGATGTTTCGTCCAATCGGGGACGTCCCCGATTTTTGAAAACTTTTTGGGGACGGCTGTCAGCCGTCCCCCAGGCATCCCCCGTCCTCAAAATGTTCTCGAGATGGGTATAGGGGGCAAAAACCCAGGTGACGTGTCCCCATGTTTCCCTGTTGCATTCCTAACCATAGTTTGCACTCACTAAAATTTCCTAGGGCCAAGTTTTTGCAAGTTTAACTCACTAATTTTTTTGTGCCAAGTTTTTTATAGAGTTCAATGAGTTTTCTGGCAAGTACTTGCTGAGTATTTGGTGAGTTCAAGGGTTTAACTTGTGCCACACCTGAAATGTGCCAAAAATGTAGAAAAAAGGTGGAAAAAACAGATGAAAATTGTGGATTTTTTTCCCTTCAAAAGCTCTATTGGGCCATGTTGAACGCACAACATAGCATTAGAGCATTCTATAACAAATTGGAAGGATTTCCTAGGTATTTGAAGGAATTTTATGGAATTTCAGATTTGCACTAGATTAGCTCATTTTTTTTTCAAGCATAAAAATTTATAAATCATTTTAAACTTTTTAAGCATGTAAAATTTACAAATTTTATTGCATTAAATTGATTCAATTTATGTAAATTTGACTGTTGATTAAAATTTAAATGATTTATAGTTACTTTTTTATTTGAATCAATTTTTTTCATTTTTTTTTTCTGAATATAGGGTTTATGTTTTAGGGTAAAAAGATGTTATTTATGTCAAATTCATTAATTCATTTAATATTCAATTATTGCATTCCCATATTACATTTCGATTTTTCAAATGCATTTAAATCTTACATATTTTTTTAAAAAAAATTGTTTTCAGCTTGCTGTTTTTTTAACACTATTTTTTGGTTTTTTTAATGTTGTAGGTTAATAAATAATATACAATGGCATTTAGCTCTGCATTAGCTTTAGAATCAATAAGTGGAAG